>QKYT01000155.1:140687-156691 GCA_003550305.1 Glomus cerebriforme | reverse complement strand
ATAAAACAAGTATGTTTTAAGAATATATATTTTTTATAGGGTGTTAAATTTCAAGGTAATCAATAAATAATAAACAATGATATTAAAACAATGATTGTTTTATTAATTTATTAATTTTTAGTGACGTACAACTGCAGAGCATTTATAGTATATAGAGAATCGATAATAAGAAACAAGTTCAGTCAAATTTTAGCGATAGTATATAGTACAGATGGCAAGCTCAAAGTAACAGTTCAATGTGTTTTACAATTCACCGAATTGCCAAACAACTTGCAAAGCAATAGTTGAAGAGAAAGATCACATAATGAAGTGTGGTTGTTAGATCGAGAAGTGGAAGATGTGATCATAATGATTGAATTACAAAAAATTGTCAGACTTGCCACAATCATTATTTTTTACAATGAAGGCAATACTAATGAAGCTACTTCAATTTTTATTCTGAAATTTTATATAAACATCAAGAGCATTGGAAATTAAGAAACGTTGCGTATTCTTATCGCCATCCTTCAGAATTTACTGCATTAGATGAAATGGTAACAAATCTTTCAAACTATAAGCAATATATTGACTTATATTATGATAATTTTGGAATATTTTGAAATGTATACCATTCCCTAGGTGGTGTCTATGTTCAAATTGGAAATTTGCCTTTTTATAAAAGGAAATAACTTAAAAATCATTTCGTCATTGGTTTCATCCTATTCAGAGATTCTTTTAATGAATTCATTAGTCCCTTTGTTGATGAGATGAAGCAACTAGAAAAAGGAATAATAATAGATGTGCAAGGAAATAGAAGTTTCATTATTGCAAGTCAGTGACGTAACAGCCAATTTACCGCAAGAAAATGACTTAGTTGGGGGGTTAAAAGACACGGTGCTATAAAAGGATATCATACGTGTAATGCAATAAAAGATTCTTGGACTTTTGAAGGTCTCAATTTATTGTTAGTTTCTCATTATCATCATATTACTAATAACCAATTTAAAGAGATTTCATTAGAATCAAATATAACAAAAAGTAATGAAATCGCTACAATGTATGGATTACAGTTATCAATACTTGATGAATTAAAAAGAGAAAGGCATCTTCAGTCACTACAAGATGTCTATCATCTTACGGCTGGCAAAGTATTAAAATTTTTCAAGATAACAATCGAAGTACTTTCGCTGAAAGGAAAATCTGAATTCATCAGTTTTTGGAAATCATTTAAATATCTGAGAACATGGCAAAAATTACTGAATCTGATATTTCATATTGACAGTTTTATGATATCAGATTGCTTACATTTGGCCATGATGATTCCGTTTATTCTTAATAGATTCTTAAAACCCTCACACTTCAAAAAACCTGAACTTACTTTATTTCAACGATGAATAAGAGTTTCTCGAAGTAATTTTGCAGTAAAACTTTGGGTGAAATATTGGATATTGATGGCGAAAATGATGATGATAGCATTTAAATATTCTTTTATAGAAGAGGATTATATTCAATTGCATAAATGTTTAGATAGTGAAAGAAAATTATTTTCGCAGGTAATTAATAAATATTGAAATTACATATTGATTATTAGATACATTATTTATGCTATTTATTAACAATAATTACAATAATTACAAACAGGTGTTCAAAGGATTTGAAACCCTTCCAAATCTACACATCAATTACCATTTAGCCCAACACGTAAGAAATTATGCGACTTTATTAAATACAGGTGTAGGGACAAAAGAAATAGTGCATCGTATATTCAAAAATATCATGCCATGAATGAATCAAAAGAACATTGACCTCAACTTATTAAAATGATATACAACATTATTTGTAGTACGCTATCTATTTGATGGTGGTATTGACAAATGCTTTTCTTCAACAAATAATGCTTTAACGAACCTTTTGTATCACTTAAAATGGTTGATGAATGATTGGTTCATTGTTGAAAAATCCTTTGATCCTGAAGAAGATATAAGCGATAGTTTGATCAAAGTTTCTTTATTGAATTGTATGATTTTTTAATTAATAATATTTTAACTAGTTTATTATTTTTCCATTAGATGAATATATTTCAAATATAATCTTAAAGAAGTATATATCAAGAAGACAGGCTGAAGAAAATTTGCTGAACGATCCTGACTTTTGTAGAGAATTGGCATCAGTATATCAAGATATGGGTTATGAAACGGCATTTTTTGAAAGTTCATGTTGACACTATGAACTCGTTTGTTTTTTAATAGAAGATAATGGGATTAATACACAATATCATCTGCATGTCAGTGATATCATTACCATCATCTCTGAAGAAGAGGGTGAAAGTTTTGCGCTTCTACGATTAATTTTTAGTCATGAAAGGAATAATTAACGTTTTGCCTTTATTGACATTGATAGGTTTGAAATTACCAATCAAAAGAAGTTAGAATGTCCAGTTTATAGGCTTCAAAATACATGAAGGATCCATCCTATAAGTAAAGTTGATACAAATAATACAGTGCATTTTATTCATTATTGTAACGATGATGAATGCATCAGCGGTAGTGGTCACAATTTTGAGAATGATTTATATATAAGAAACATTTATTTCTTCAAGGCCATATAATATCTGTTATTGCTTTGCTACGAATTTTTATATATTATATAAATAAATAGCAAAAATCATTTATTAATTCTTACGATGTATTTACTAAACTTTATTAATAAATTTATTAATACTTTGNAACATATTTAATACATATTTACAAATTTATTTACTAATTTTAATAAAATATTTATTATTTCTTTGCGACATATTTACTACATATTTACTAAAATTTGACATATTTAATAACTATCTACTATACATTTAAAAATTTTAAACTAATTCGCAACTACTTTGATTTATAAATAGTATATTAGTTGTGAAATTGATTCACGATCATCTTAATGCGCAGTAACTGCATATAGACGAATACTTTACTGTAGTAACTGCATATTAACTAGATTTATACTAGATTGTGACAAATTTATGGCTAATAGCTATGCTATTTGGTTACGATTTGGTTGCAACATATACGCGATTTAAAACATTTCAGTAAAGTAGTGTAAAGTCTAAGATTTGATTCCTTAATCACTTTATAATTAACTTTTGTCTGTAAATATTTATGAGTAAATTCCAAAAGTATTTTAAGAAACAGTTGCTTTATAAATATTAAATCATTAAATTTCAAAAATAATTAAATTCATTATATAATGAAAATTTATTAGCTAGATTTATTTTAATAACCTCTCTTATTTTTTTAGAACTTTGCAATATAATATTAAATAATGCTATATTATTAAGATCTTTGTTATTTATTAAACAAAAATCATATCACTTCTACTATATTAACAAAAATAACTAATTCATAATAAAATGCTGATTTAATATTATTTATAATAACATTTGAAGATATCTTTGAAAAACTTGTCTTTATAATTTTCAAAAGAATTTAGAATTTTTTGTAGAATTATTCTTTACTTTTAATTTTAGAAGATAACTAATAAGTACTTTAGTATCAGATTTATTTTATTGCCAATTTGGAATATTTCTAAGTAAGGATATTCAGAAGTTTTACCAAAATGATCACAAGTCATAGAATTGGTATAAATCATTATTGATGGTAAATGATTTGATATTTAAAGATAAATTTATTTAATTTCAGGTTGAAGAAGTAAAACTTTAATTCTGTGAATTATTGGTTGGTAATAAAAGTTATATTCTATTGCTTGAAAATTTGTGATAAATACTTTTTTGAATTTTATATATAAAAATTCATTAGCATTAAGAAGATTCTGATCTTTTTTGGTATTTTTTAGTAATGGATTTTTTTTTGAAATTTCTACTTTTGTTGATTAGTTTAATTATTCTGTCATTACAAGAATTTGATGATTTATATTTCATAACAATTTCTTTAAATTTGCAATATGTATCATTTGGCCATTTAGTGGTTAATGAATACATTTTGTCATTTATTATAGCATCATTGAACATAATTTTATGATAATTTTCAGGGTTAATATATAATGAAAATGTTAAATTAACAATTTTTTCATTCATTTCAATATTAACTTTCTTATTTTCTTTACTTTTTTTAATAGTTTCTTCTAAAAAAATTTTGGAAGATTTCATCATTTATTCAAATGTTGTTTATAGTATTGTTGTTTTTTATTCTTTTTGTTATTTTTATTTTATCAATATATTGATAATTGTGGGAAATATGCCATTTTAATATATAGGAAGTTGCAAAAGTACAAGAATAATGTAACCAATTATAAGTTATTTAATTACTAAATAATATATTAATAGGATTTTATTTTTTACACCTGCAATATGTTGCACTAAATTTTTATTGGGTAAAATTTTTTTTACTATTTTACTACTTTGAACTTTGAAATAATTTTGTTTTTTATTGAAACTTTTTCCAAATATATATTAAACCTATACATTTTAATCCTCATAAGTCATGGAGAAAATCATGTTTTTCATAACAGTACTAATTTTGAACTTTTATTTTTTTTGTTTACTAACTTCAGGGCATAATCACATTTTAGTAAAATAAATTGACTTCCTTTATTAATTAAAACTTATTCAGCAGTTCAAAACCACTAGGACCTCAATTTTCATGAAGATACAATTATTACATGTAGAGTTATTCACGTTTTTCATAATGGTACTAACTCCTAAATTTTTTTTTTTATCCTGTGACTTCAAAGTGTGTTTTAAGTATTTTCTGCTTAAGTTGTTTTTTAAAACTACTTGTATCATAATTTCTCTTTGATGTGAAAAATGTGAAACAATAATTACTGTATGTTCGATAGGATATATGGATAATGTTAATAATTCCAATGAAATTCAAGTCTAAATTTTGATATTTTTATGACAATTCTTTGGCCACAATGAATAAAACTACCTAAAACATAATATTAAAAAGACAATAATTTTATAAATTATTGTAATCATACTTGATCTTTGTACTTTTCATATAATTGATTTCTTACCAATCCCTTTGGAATACATTATATGAAGAAAAATTTTTTTTTTCGTGATCATGTTCTTTAGTACTCTATTTGTATATAAATTCATTGTTATTCATTTTTGGTTTCAAATATTTTCATTGTATAGTATGTAAAAATAGGATTATAAATTCTTTTTTTTTAAAAAAAAGAATTAAGGAAAAACAAACAAACCTAATTATCAGTTTGCAAGTATTTTCGAAGATGGATCATTGGTTCAATTCTATCTACACTTTACATGTTACTTGGTTTTACTACATAAAAAAAAAGGATTCTTGCATTAAAATTTATGAGAATAAAAGAAAAAAGTTTTATAAATCATATAAAATAAAGAATAGAAAAGAATTATCACTTACACATTGAATTGCAAAAAAAAAAAAAATTTAAGTAATTTGTTAAAGTGAGAAAATAAATGTTGATTGTATTGATCCATTTCCATCAATTCAATATGTGTCATATCAAAGTTTGCGATAATCATCTACTCTTTACTAGCATTTGATGTTAAAAATTTTGAATAAGAGATACACAAAATAAGATAATTTAAGAAGCTCCATTAATATTATGTAAGATTCTATTATTATTTAGAATAATTATTTAGAATAAAATGAAAAGATTATAATGATTATTATATCTATAACAGATAATATCAAGTACATTAGTCAAAATTGTTAATTATATTTATTTTTTTTTGTTTAACAGCATACTTTATTTAGTGATTTAATTCAATTCCTACATATACAAATAATAAAATAAAAGAAAAGATCTAACCTAAACAAAATAAATGATCTCATTCCTATCTAGTTTACATAAATAAAAACCTAAAAAGTAAAAAACTAGCTAATCTAAATTCCTACACGATAAACCTAATATAAGAACATGCCCAATATACTACTTCGCAATGAGAGATAGCAACCAGGCTGACCATCCAAAGAGTATCCCTTCCAATCCCTTAAAATAAGTCAAAGGAGAGCCGTATCCTAACCTTCTGAACTGTCAGATCCATCAGAGGGACCGCTTGGCCCAAAAGTTTTATCCAGGAGATTCCTCTAGAAAATGTTTTAGACAACAAATTCGGAACATGGGCTGAGGCTGGAGATGGTATCCTTGAAGCCCGAGTAGTGTCGACGGGAGCGTTAATTATATTTATTTAATATTGTATTTATATATACAATATATATTTATAATTTAAATCGCTAATTTTTCATTTATAATTCTGGCCAAAAGTTTCTTAATTCTGGCCGAATTTATAATGCCGGCCTACATTTGATTAAATTCGAAAAATTCAAAGATATCATCTCATTTATATAACATATGTTAAGTCAAAAAAAAAATTTCTTTTAACCTTTTTTTTTATTATTCATTTTATTTATTTAATTATTTTATCAACTATTTTTAATTATAATAGTTATTGAATTTATCACATATTTATCACATAAGTTATTTGTTTAATTCTAGTAAAAATATTTTTTAGACCAGAAATTAGCCTTAATGCTGGTCAAAAATAAAAACCTTGTTTTTTTGACATGTTAAAAGGCAAATTAAAGGAATATATTTTTAAACTTTTAACTTTATCAGTTCAATCAGTGACATATTACTTTAGACTGATAACAAGTTCAGGAATAAAAACTTGTGGATAATCAAATTTTTCATTGTCTTTTAAAGATTTTGTGGGACAAGTTTGGTTACATAAAAAAACCGAAAAGAAAAAAAGCTTGTTTTCAATGGTGATGATTGCTAAAATTACCAAATATGAAAATATAAAATATTTCGGGCCAGAATTAAAGAAATAAAATTTATGTCGACCGTTTTTTTTTAAGTGAAATCGATGAAAATGCAAAATTTATCACGAGATCGAGAATTTTATATTTTTATTTTTATTTTTTTTTTTTATTATTTATTATTTTAAAAGACAATAAATATTTGAAAGATAATATTTAAAAGATAAATTTTTAATTCTTTATTTCGATAATATATAGCTATACGACTTTTTTGACAACGATAAAAAAAATTTTCATTCCATAACAATTACGAGATGTTCCTTTTCGTATCAAGCCACGAATAAAAAAAACTATTCAAATATAAAAACACAAACAAAATGATGCGACGAAATGTATCGAAATTAAACGGCGATTTCTGATCGATTGGGTTGGAGGACCGGATTTCGAATGGATTAAAACGGAGAATCGAAACGGAAATAATGGTGACTTAAGGAAAACGGGAGTCAAGGGAAGGTGGGCAGGCCCCCGAGCGGAAGTAATGATGAAATAAACGGAAATAATGGTGAAATAAGGAAAACGGAACTGATAGTGAAAGATTAACGTGGGAATAGCTATTTAGAAAAAAATATATATATATTTATTTATTATTGTGAGATTACATATTTAAATTTAATTTTCAAATTGATTTAACTTACGTTTGGAGTTTATTGAGAAATAACATTTTCCCTCTATTTGGACATGGTAGGCTTCGATGATATTGAACGGGAGCTTAATGATAATAAAATGGCATAATTTTTCTTATTATAAATAAAGCTTATATTATATGAATCAAAAGATTAATGAGCGAGAATAAAATTATAGGTGCTTTTATATTAAAATTAAACTTTGCGCAGAGATTAAAGAGATGTATGAGTCATAATATTAAAATCTTGATAAACATGTAGAAAGAAAATGTACATATTACAAAGAGTATATGATAGGAATAGCCGNGNTTCAAAAAAAAAAAATTCCTTTNTTCAAAAGAATAATTACGGAAATAAATTTTCGGATCTGAACAAATAGAGAAACAACGCGCACCTTCAAAGTCTTGGCGTAAATCAGGAGATGATAACAATAAGTATATCAGTATAGATATCAGTATAGATTAAAGTGAGGGATTTTTGCTAAACGTCTTCCGTAAAGAAAGTAAAGAAGTAAAAAAAAGATGAACTATAATTTATTTAGAAATATGACGATAAATAAGGAAAAGTATCAAGTAAGTTGATTAGAAAGATAGATAACGCGAGTGTCAAATGATTTATTGAGTGACACGGAAATAAGCCCTTTCCGCGTAGAAAAAAAAGTTTACATAAAGAATATATTGTATAACGGAATAAAGTTCTCCGTTAATAATAATAAAAAAGGAAGACTTAGTTTAAAGATTGCATAAGATAAGGGATAGCTGTATTACGTGTGTGTCGTGTGAAAATTAATTTTATTTGAACGGATGTAAATAGAAATAATTTGTGGGAAATTTTCAAAAGAATTTTTATTATAGAAGAGAAAAAAAAGATAATGAATATATCGGTTATTAAAATAAAAAAAAAATAATAATAAAATAAAAAAATGAAAATTTAAAATTAAAATAATAAAAAATGGTTATATCGGACATTTATATTGAATAATATTTTTTATTTTTTTATTAAGTTTTAATGAATTGTAATACAAACTATACTAATAAAAATTGTTTTTGTTTACGTATTAAGAAATATATATATTTCATATAACTATATTTACTAATACAAATCTTAAAAAGTCTTTATTGACCGGCTGATTAGATAATTTTTTTTTACTAACCTATATAAAGAATCTTTGATAAAACCGACAAAACCCTACCAAACATTTTTCCGACTAAAGTGTTATTTATGTTACCCGGTTAAAAATTTTTATAAATAAAATATGCCGATCAACGATCCGTATCAGATTTGTATACAACTTACGTTTGACAAACTCCTTAATACAATTTTATTGGAAGACCTAGAACAAAGGAATTGTTACAAAATATGCATATATTTGCATATGTTGAAGCCTTGAAGGTTTTAAGCATATGATGGATTACTTCAAATCGGTAAAAAAAAAGGCATTCGGAAATATCCTTGACTTTTTCCGGGTTTAAAATTTATTATTATAAATATAAATAATACATTAAAAAAACATACTGTATATGTATGATATAATACTTCGATCGATCTCGTGATTCGAATTATTTAACGATAATTTCATCCATTTCAATATCTTCAACCATTTGACTCTATTCATAGAATTTAAATTTTTTATCATAGAAATAAATTGTTCAGAATTTTTGGTTTCTCCGGCTATAAATCTTACTATTTTTTTTTATCTAATGTTATAAGAAAATATTATATAATTAAAATTTTGGAAAAATAGATTATACGTCGTAATGTTGATCATAAATGCTGACGTTAATAGTTCCACCAATTCGCAGCTTTAAAGTAAGCCCTTTATATATAATATTAATNCCTTTAACGAGTTAATTTGGTAATTGTGTGAGTAAAAATTTTAATAGCAATTTTTTAAGTGGGTTACTTAATAGACGATCATTTTATATTAATACATAAAAAGTTAATGTTTTTTTTTGTTGCATATTTTTACTACATACTGTATAAAACGATAAACAGGTTAATTTTTTTGGGGGACTATTAGATTTTTGGAATTTTCTTTTTTTTTCTGATTGTTAAAAAAAAATTCTAATGCATCGTATTATCTTTTGATATAACATCCAATTAAGCGAATAAATCAGGATTATTTATTCGAAAACGTAAAAAATATCATGAATACAATTGCTTGCATTTGAAATTTAGCAAATTTGGATTCAACTCAAATATTTGAAAAAATATACTAAAAAATATATTATATGAAAAAATAAAATTTATTTTAATAATATAATAATATAAATTAATAACTAAATAGAGAATTATTCCTGTTAAATACTTGATTAAATAATTGATAAGCCAGATAACAATTTTTTAAGTAATATTGATCAACATAGCCACATAGCCACATTAGCTGAGTTCATTGATAAAAAAAAAAATTTAAAATTTAAAACAATGACACTGGTTTATTATTATATTGATACAATAAAAACTAAATATCACCTCATTTTTCCACATTTTTCAATTACAATCTATCTAACTAAAAAAAATTCATGTAAAATCGTATAAACGTACTAACGTTTAGATAAGCATGTATAAATAGTCTTTAAATTGTTACTCTTTTAACTTGATAGGCAAATCCTATTCCCGGCGCAGCGCGACGGGTTATGCCTGGTAACGACTAATATAAATAATATTTGCCTTAGAATCTTACAGTTACCAAAATTATTAAAACCTTGTAATTCTGGCCGGAATTAAGAAAATTTAAGATTTTATTAAAAAATATTAAATTAAAACCCTATATGTAGTCATATGATATTCAAAAATTGCTTCAATTTATATACATTTATATCCGCAATTTCTTTTGACCGACTACTTCCTCATTTTTTTCACGACTCATCAACATTTATATGTTGTGCGATTTGGATTTGCGTCAACTGACAGCTGACGCACGTCAGATGACTAATGCTGGCCAAACCTTCTTAGGGCATTATAAAGATCAGCCCAAATGGGTTCATAATTGACACCGGGTTTAAAATTTCTAATCATAATCATTAAAGTATGAGATTGTAGATACATTTGTTGCGACTATTGGTTTTGAACGCGATAAATGTGTTGCGTATAATGTACTTACTTTATTGAAACCTTTTTAAAACCGTTTATGTTAATAATAAATTTGAATAAATGAAAATAAATAAACAAGTAATATTAATTAATATTTTGTATGTATCATTAGACTTCATGTTCAAGCGTTTGGTAAAATAATGAAAAAAAAATTACTAAATATCACCAGAGGGAATTATCACTACACCAGCGTTGGATTGGAATTTTGGGCAAAGTTTCATTTCATTTTTAATTCTAGTACCGAAATTCCACCCTAATGCTGGTGCGGTGAAAATCATTTTCGGTGATATTTAGTAATACTTTGCTTTATTTATTGAGAAAATTAATAATATGAACCACTTCAAGGGGAGGGGTATTAACTTTTCCTTCCCGTAACTTATTAAGGTCCCATATCTTTTCTTTCTCATTAGGAAATACAAATTTCGGAAAAATCACGTACAAATTACAAATTTTATTAATTTATGACAAAGAATTTCTCGCATATAATCAAAAATTTTAAAGAAAATCGTCATCTTATTTTTCACTTCATACTTTAATTAAAATAATGTACTGTACATTAATAAACGTGATCTAAAAAATTTATATCTTATTATTTTTTTTTTATATCCAATAACTTGGAATTTGGATTCTCATTTTGTGTAACTTTCTTTGATCGTTTAAATTACTGTCATTTATAAAGCACACAATTTAACAGATATGCGCTTTTATATATAAGCTGATCTTTGATGATACAACGCTGCGCCTATTGCGCCTATCGAACTACCTTTAGTCTGACATCAATATTCTTAAAGTATAAACAAATGAATTTTATAGTTATAGTTTATTATTTTTTTTTAGAACTTTATGAACATTTATACGATTAATATACAACTTAAACAATATAAAATGTTTAAATATTATTTTTGTAAGAATTCAATAAATCTCTTACGTAATGAATTTTTAATTTTAAAATTTTTAAAATTTTATAATATAAAGAGGAAAATACAAATCATATGGAGGGTAATATATGAAAAGTGACAATATACAATCTAAGTTAATACAAATAATATGGAGAACAGAAAATGGAATTAACAAACTCCATTCCATATAAATAATAATCCTACATAATAGCTCTTCTCCATATTAAATCTCATTTTAATGCATATATGCAATGGGGAAAGGATATGAATATTCAATCTATTTATCTATCTTTTTCTTCTCCATATACATATATGCATTCGGCTCCCTCCAATTTTGCGATTTCTGTTCACATTTCCAAATTAACCAATCGCCCTCTCACCTGTCTATGGTCCCCGCGGATCGGATTTCGTTATATCACTAACATAAAGGAACGACTTAGATTTCTCAATGTCACCTTGAGGAATAGTTGACATATAAATTGTTATTTTAAAGGATTTTTGGATTGTTTTGAAATTTTTCTTTGAAAAAAGAAATTCATGAAAAAGCATCCCTTTATAATTAATAACTAAAAGGGATAAACAAAAAGATAAGGAATGAAAATAAATGGACAATAGGTTACATAAATGATTCAATGATTCAATGGAAAATTATTAATAGAACAAAGGAACAAAGAAAAATATGGAATGATAATTTTCCAAAGGGAAGAAGGGAAGGCGATTGCATTACATTATTAATGTATAATGAGATAATTTTTTTTACATAACATTAGGACGTTAGGTTTTCACATGGATCAATGGTTTTGAGACAAAATCTTACTGCGTTATCAGATGAGGGGATAAAATAAATATGAATTAAATCACATTATAATACATAATTATTTAATAGATAGTAAAAACGATGAAGAATATAAATTAAAAAAGTCAGATCTTCAGTTTCTCGTGTAATATTCGTAATTTCAACATATGAATGGAGCTTAAAAATTGGGGTTTTAATAATATTCCAATCTTATTTATCTGCCATTTGTTCATATGCCTTGATGTTAAAATCTTTTGATTTTGATTGATTGATAACAAATCCAAAGTAAAAATAGCATAGGGCGAGGAACTGCAAATTTTAGGAACGTTAAATTTTTTGTGTGTGATATGTGACAATTGCAATCTGTCCATTCATGATGAGTCAATTTTTATACTCATAAGGAATGTTTTTTATTATAATCTTTGCAAAGCTCTTTTAAATCCTAGAACAATATTATTTTGCTAGATCACGAAGTTCTATTGATGCTATTTATAAATAAAATAAAATAATTTTTTTTAGACCTAGTGAACTAAAAAAACATCATCATTTATGGTATCGATCAAATCTCAAATTAACGCATATAATAGGTTTTATTATATCTCTAGATTTCTATTACTGTAACATTTAACGTAAATTCACATAATGGATTGGCTGTTTTCATAGTTTGTGTAGATTGAAAAATAGGAATTAAAGAGTATAAATTTGTAAAACTAAATGAAAAATGTAGAAATCAATAGGTTTATTTTAAAATGAATTAAATAATACTAGAAATTATAATGAATGGAACAATTTCAAATGAAACAATCAATAGAAATTCAGGATTAAATATGCAAATTAATTGCTTTATCATTTGGATTTTGATAATGCAATTACATATTTCAAATTTTGGGTTTGAAGAGTTATTTTTTTTTTACAACCCTTAGTTTCTTTACAAGTAATTAGTTATATAATAATATATAATTATAAAATTGTTAAATAAGATTTGGATCTAGACTTTGCTTTTTAATTGTTCTAATAGTAGCCTTAAAATATCAATCAGGATTTATTTAATTTATTAATTTCTAAATTTAATAAATTTATATTTGTCATAAATCAGATATATTTTAATTTAATAAATTAATTTACTATATAAGACTCTTTTTTAACTTGCTTAATTTTATTGGGTTAATATGCTGATTAATGATTGATTTATTTAAAAAAGTATGTTATATTATAATTTTATGATAGAACCTACTATAATATAAAATTAAATAAATTTTATAGATTTTTAAAATAAACTTCAATATATAATTTTTTTTTATAAGTTAATCATATTTTTATATATATAAATGATGAATATATCTTCGTAAAGATGAAAATTGTAATTTATTGCATTATGTAAAAGATTTATAAAAGTAACATTATAAATAATGTTTAGCTTCTTATGTTTTATCAACCACACACTGACCCAGTACTATTAAAATTAGAAAGAGAAAAAGAAAAAGAAATTTAACCTATCCTATTTAAACTTCCTATATTATAATTAAAATAAAAATTAGAAGAAGAATATTATTATTGTCTATATTACTGTCTATATTATATTCTATACTATAAATGTTTCGCTAACTTGTGAATCTTCTTGAAAAGAAACCAGCCCTTTTGTTTCTATTGTGTATATATTCTTTAATACTTATCTTTCATCATTTATTAAATCAAAGTTTTCTTGTCAATTGGATTATCAAATTCATGTAAGTTCTTATAGTAATGATTTTTCTATTGGGAGGTATCAGAAGTGTAAGTATAATCATAGCTGAAGATAAATTGGAAGGATTTTTTGATTCCCATTCCTTCAATAATTTACATCATGGGTTCCAAATATTCTTGTAAAAGAAATGAATAAAGTAAAAAGATGATTTATAATCTAAAATGGGATAATTTTAGACCTAGTGATACAATTAATAAGAAATCTCTAACGATTGAATGCAGCATATACCACAGGTTTATATTGTTATAATTGTTGTCCAAGGTGGAGTTATGATTAAAAACTTAATATATAATCGATAAAAATACTTTTTTTAATTTATATAGTATTATTTTTCTATTTTTATTCTAATGATTTGTATGTAATAACTTTCTTATCAATATATTTTATTGGATTAAAGAGATCAAAGATTGTTCTAAAATTGAACTCAAAAAGCACAAAATTTTAATGATAATTAAACTATAGAAATCTATTTTTGTTTCTTTTACTTAGTATAGTGAAGAAGTATTGATTTAAAACTGTTAAATATTGTTTTTTATTAATAATATTAAATATATACTTATTTTTTTTTAACCCATTTAAGATGTAGCTTTATTAAGTCTTCCCTACTCAAAACTATACTATTTTCCTCCTTCCTAATGAATCCTTACACATCCTGGCTCCCAAAAATCTTTTCCCTCTTCCATTATTTCAAAACAAAATCTTCTTCCTTACTACCTTGCTTCTAATAATTTCTGTTATTGGTGGTGACCTTTACTTCAGATCACCTAAATATCCTCTCAAGATAACTGAAGTATCTTAAGTATCTTATACTAAAAAGTTTAATTACTATAGTGTTCATCGTACGATAAGTTTTAAAAATAACTACATCATTTATATGTTTATTGATCAAGTTAGTATAATCTTCTATAAATGTAATCAATTGTAAGTATTGAAATTGCAGGTCGACCTTTCCACATTTCTAAAAATTCTTCTAATGCTTTTAATGATTCTGCTCCATTTTCAAAGAACTTTTAATAATTTTTCGAATTCAGTGAAATGTTTTTTTTTTTTGGTAAAATGCATTCAACTGATGGACCGTGTTTACCAATTTTATTCATAATCAAGTATATTTCTTAGTTGTAATTTTATCTATATTCAATTACGAAATAGAAATTTATGTTTGATTTAAATATAACTGAATACACAAATACTAGACAATTTTACAATTTTAAAAAGTCAATATTTTATCGTTCGCGGATCTCTCTTATAATACGTCATCACTCACGTGATTTATAATATCCAATGACGATTGGTTAGACTTTTTGCGACGTTAAAATATAAAACATATAAAAACAAAACCCGATTCAGAATATTTTACATTAAAATGTTGTGTAATATCTGCTGATATATGTTTTTTTATTGGGTTGAATATTAAAACAACTTCATCCCCCTTTGAATGTAGTAAATTTGTTGTGTCCACATGATTTAATTCGAACTTATCATGAAACATTCTCCTGTAAACATGAATAACTAATTTAGAAAGTGATAAGGAAAATTTAAACTATAGATGTGATTATTTCAATCAAGTTTTTTCAAGAAAATTCAGAGCTGATAAAAAATCTATTGATGTTCGATTGTTATTGTATTATTATTGTAAAAATTTTTTATTTATTAAAAATTAAAAATGGAAATTTCAAAATCGTGAGGACCCATGAAAAAATTAATAGATGATTTTTTTTTATTCTAAATTTCTTTTAAGAAATTATTATGATATGCAGTATATATGATCGATCAAAAAAAGTTGGTGATGTCATCCTTCATTTAAGCCAATCATCTGCAGATCATAAAATCGTGACATTTCCTAATAAGTTTCGAAATAGAAATTGGTAAAGAGGTTCTGTATATTTGTTCCAGACATATGAAGAAATTACGTAAAATAATGCACAAAGAACAATACGATTTTCAAAGTCATATTATATGCTATCAATTCGGTTAATTAAATTATACAAAAGGAATAAAGAATAGGGATTAAAGGGGCCATTTTTATGTCATTATTATAAAAATATATTATAT
>QKYT01000155.1:107157-131611 GCA_003550305.1 Glomus cerebriforme | reverse complement strand
GCTTATCAAGCAGTTAAAACACCTAAAAGAAGGGCCATGCTAGGAGTCGGGATTGAACTTATTCGAGCATTACATGAATCTTCAAAAGATAACAAAGATAATGATGATGATAATTTCTCATGCCTTTCATTGTTCCGGAAATGGCCTTGGTTCGATAATGTGGGTACTATCAACCGGAATGCATACCTATTCATGATCGTCTTAGATATTCAGATTACTGTATTAGAGATTTAGAACTTTCTGGATAAGATCGCAGCAGCGGACAAAAACAATCAAAAGGAATAAGCAATCCATAAGCTTTTTCATATTAATTGAATGCCTGAATTTTATTATCACTGATATTTAAAATTTTAGTATTACTTATAATAAATTAATTATTTTATTTTTAAATAGTCCTATTCAATTCTATATTTTTAATTCTAAATTTTATACTTTACTTCCTATTTTTCGTTCTCCATAGTCTATGGAAAATGATCCACCACTCGTTCCAGTGTATGAATCTACGTTAATAGAAAATAAATATTATCCAGGAAATATAGTATGGATGTTTGTGACGTGATGTGTTTGTATGGCTGATGGTAAGTTTGATCCTAAATTGTTTGAATGGATTTGAATTTTGTAAAACAAAAATATTAACAGATTCTCGGTTTTAGTGTATGCAAGAAGAAATTCACACATTCTGATTTGCGTCCTTCGCCAATAAATTCATATTCCTTTGCGACCAGTGTGAGGAATAAAGAAACTGCAGCAATATAACATAGATCACGCGTAATCTTAAAGAACAATCATTCGCGATACTAGAGTTACTATTTAGTAGTACATCAGCATTTGCAAATGGTGCAGTAGCTGAAAGAACAAGGGTTGTTCCATTGCCCATGATTTATAATATTTTATATGATTGGTGCTTCTTGGTTTGTTTAGTTAAATGGAGTAGATTTTTGCAGGGCAACACCATATATGAGGATATTCGGTTATCAATCGTGTCACACAGCAGGTGTTGATATTCCAACAATTAGAAACATTTAAGTCATGAATATGATGATATGATTTCATAGGTTTTTGATAATTTTCATTACCATCAATTAGAGCTGAGAAAAGGGAGTTCATTACGATGTTTTCATCATCAGGTGCAACATGTTGTATTAAATCGGGAAAAAGAACGTAGTCATGATATTAGGAATGGTTTGTGGTTAATATTAGGTTGGGAAAACATGAAATAAAATATTGCGTATTTATTGGATTTGATGATGCATTAGCCGTTAAAGTATATTGATAAGAAGAAATCCAAATTATTTTCGATAATAATTAAATCATTCTTTTAAGTTTAGGTATGTTGTAGCCCAAACTCTACCATGTTCCAAACTCAGATAGTAGTTTGAGACGTTAAACATTTAAAATTCACCAGCTTGGTTTGGGATATGATTGTCCCAAGATTGATTAAGTCGGATTTGGGACATGGTTACGTTCGGGCTACAATAGAATTAATAAATTAATCAAGATATGTTTTTTTTATGAATCACGCGTTTAAAAATGAATGTTATTGTAATGAATTTTTAAAAACCTTTTTTATTATTATTATTTCCACATGTATATATGTAATAACGTCTACATTTAACATTCAACTCACAAAAAATTAATCTGTAAAAAATAATAAAATGACCCAATAAAAAATTTTTTTCTTTTTGGACGCTATCTACGCAATATTTAGCACCAAAATAATGGGTAATTAATTCTTTCGATCTTTATGAAATTATACCAATCACCCGGTAAATATTTCTAGTCTTGAATTAATTGTGGTCGTGAATCGTGATCATTATCATGATTGGGTGATTGATCTATCCAATGATAATAATTGAGACTTCAGAATATACCATTCCAGTCGGACTTATCTAATGATAAATGTGTGCCGATCTTTGTCCGATGACACTAAATCTTTTTGGTCACTTTTGGTATCATACCTGATACGGTATTATAAAAATGCCGTATTTTTTTTTTATTATTTACTAGTCCAAATATGGACTGATATAGCAATATAGGTTTATAAAAGCAAATTTAAACAAAAATAATTTAAAAAATTTGACAATCTTACGCCAATGACTTTTAGTTGTTATATCCCAAGGCAAGTGATAAAAAATGTCAAAGTTTATTATTAAAAGTGATCTAGACCGAATTAGGCTCAAAGCAAGGGTCATAAGAACAAATTGAATAATACAAGTGAATTTTTAATATGCAAAATTACGTCCATCATGCAAAAAGAAACCGGTTTAAAAAAATTACACCGGACAAGAATAATTAATAAGAAGTATGGAAATAATCTAAATTATTAAAAGAATTTCTCAAAAGTTCATATTTTTCTCTGGTATCACAATCTTCACGTGACATCCACCAATCACTGAGTTACGGATTGCCTTAAAAAAAAGGAAATACTGTATAAATTCGAATGTTAAAAGTGGATTATTTATTATACATTAACTTTGTTACGATGAGAAATCGGGAAATAATTTCATATGATAAATATGATAATGCGCGTAATCAAATTTAGTATTCCTAGATAGTCATTACACTTCCTGTGAGAAAAAATAATATTGTTATTGTTCTGTGAAGTATGTTTAATATGTAGCTTTTTCACGGTAAAGTAAATTGATTATTGATTTCTTTTGTTTCCCAAGATGGAAATCATTTTTTATATTTTTGTTCTTTGTTCTTTTTTTTATTTTTACCTGTTACCCCCCAAAACTTTGTACTTCCAATTGTTAAAATTAAACCAAATTTTGTTTATATAATCAATCAAAGACATACCCCTAAAACTCCTAATTAAAATTTTATAATTAAACCTGTTTGATATTCGTCTTGGCGTAATGCTTTTGTTACCAAATTTGTTTATAATATATTTTTTAATTAATGAATCCATTATTCTTTGCTTTGATTTCTTGCAATTACGTACACACATGTCGTAACTTCGATGTCTGGAAGGTTCTACAAATTTTATGAGCTGATTTTTTCTTGATGGAAACTTGAAATCCATCCTTAAGCATATATGTACCAATCCCGATAAAATATATCATTTAAGTTTAATACAATTAGTGAGTTAAATAAAAATAATTTCAATAATAACTGAATGTAATATCTAAAACTTAATTTATTTATGATTTTATATTTTCTATTGTAAATAAATCATTATTTAAACGACACCAATTTGCGTAAAAAAAAAAAATAATTTATTCTTTGCTTTATTAAAATTTATAAACCTCTACAAACTTTACTCAAAATTTAAATAATTTACAATCCAAATTAGAAATATTCATTTACTGTATATACAAAATTAAACTTCATATATGAATGGCGCTTTTCCTCAAAAAGATGCAATTTCAAATGTGAAATGATTGGTTAAAATCCCATTTGTCAAACTTGGCTGAGTGGCATAGCAAATTGCTTACCTCAGTAATACTTTCTTATCTTTAAAGAAAAAACTTTTTCTTAAATACTTTTTATTTTTATACTGACCATTTAGTTGTATCATTTATTTTCGCTTGAAATTATTTGATTCAACATATTTGTCAATTGTTAATTGGTGTTGACTATCATTGAAGATTATGACATTAACGTCAAAGAATTATCAATGCATACTATACAATATAATTGAGGTGTTGACTGTTGGATAAATTTATATTAGAATCTATTATTTTGATAATTATGTTTAAAATTTATAGAAGTTTATTTATTATATTTTACTTATTTATTAATTATAGTTTTAATATATTTATATCTAATATACATATGTTGAAAATTCATTGATCCAACATGCAGGAACTATACAATGTTTTCTGTACGACCTTCCTGGAAAATTCTTTTATCATTCGCAAATTTAAAAAGATTAGGTATCATGACCAAATTTGAAGTAACCAATAGAACTTCACCAAAACTTTTTAAGATAATTTTAAAGCATCATCCTCTTCATAAGATTAATTACCTCTTCTTTTAAGTATTAGTACTGTTTTAATTTTCCTTAATAGCTAAAAAGATTCACTTTATGTAAAATTATAAATTCTTTTAATTATTACAGTTTACACCTCATATTCTTGTAAATGTTCATTTATTATTACAGTATTTCCAATAATCAATGAACAACAAAAGTTATCATTAGATTAACGTAATGACGGTAATGTTGAAAACTGTCTTGTTGGAACAGTTATTGATAAAAAAAAATTACTTATCTCTAATATCTCAAAACACGTTAACATAAATTATTATTTTCAATAATTACTATTGAACAACAACAAGAAGTCATTATTCGATTAACATAATGTCAGGAACTGTCTTGTTTTGTTAGATCTCCAATCTCATTATGCAAATCAAGGAACAGCACTTTGGCATTATTATTTCCTATAATTAATGAACAACAAATGAGAGATCATTAGATTAGCATAATGTTGGCAACTGTCTTGTTGGAATATTCAACAAACAACAACAAGAGGTCATTATTAGATTAATATAATATCGAAAACTGTCCTGTTGAAACAGTTGTTTGACAAAAAATCACTCATCCTACGCTTAATGATTTTTATCTCCAATCTCACTATACAAATTAAGGAATAGCGCGTTAACATAAATTATTATTTTCAATAATTAATGAATAATTAATGAACAACAAAGAATTTATTAGATTAGCATAATGTCCCTATGGTAGCATAAAGAAATGTCCCTAATGACCTAATCCCTATTTTTTTTTTTTTTACTTTTATTTAAAAAAATTCACTTATTAAATAAGTAAATAAAATGCTTGGCCAACAAATGCTTTATAATTCTGGCAAAGATTAACATGAAATTATTGTAATTCAAGTCATAAATTTGTAGAACCTTCCAAACAATTAAAAATAAATTTTATATACCACTTGAGTGAAAGTTTCAGGATTTCAAATCATTAGATTTTCGCATTATTATTAAGAAACAAAAGCATCAAACTGGTTTAAAATAAACTAAAAAATTTTATAAAATCAAATTATTTATCAATACGCAAGTGATTAGTGTAATATCACGTAAGAAGAAGTGATTTTTTCTCTTTGACCAATTTGACTGGATGACTTTATAACATAAATTATTTAACTAAATTATGTGATAAAATTTTTTTATTATGTGATATTATTTGTCAAAATACGTATATTATTTGCAAAAATTGCTTTATCTGTTAATAAAATGTGAATTTATTTTTAAAAAGTACATAACAATCAAGTATCATAACACCATGTCAATTATAGAAAACTTTAGATGAATGACATGAATTATGCTTTATCAAATGTATATAAATATCGCTTTTTTATTTACATGTATATCTTCAAAAATAAAAATTATTTTTATTTTATCTTTGGATGTAATTAAATATTTTTGGGGGATACGGTATCTGATATTGATTATGAAAGTTCTGTAATCATGTGATATGAGTCGCGATGCATTTAATTATAAAAAGAGGGGTCAAACCCCTTAGTATTCTTTCTCAAAAAAAAAAAAAAAACAAAATAAACAATGAAACCATTTTTACCAACTTTCGATAATAATATCACAATAAAATCTTGTCTATATTACTACACAAATTATTCTACAAAAAAAAAAAAAAAAAAAAAAATCGTTTATAATAACATCAAATGCAAAATGTAATTATCATCCTCTTATCATTATTATCCTTTTAATACACAACTGGATAAATCAGAAGTTTACTAAAATTCTGATTATATGACGATGGAACACTCTAGGAACTTTCCATCAATTATATAATTTTTTCGATGTATAATTTCATCTGCAGAGCTATTATTTCATATTTCATTTTTATATCATATTTCATATTTTATTATTTCATATTTTTATATTTTATTATTTTCATATTTCATATTTTCATTTTTATCTCTCCGTTTCCCATTTTTTACTATAGATTCATAATTTATTAATCTTATAACTAGATCGATACGATATTATCTGGCGCAAATAAAACTATTTTCTTTTATAAATTTTTATAAATGCTTGATTTATTTTATAAAAACCATATAAGATGCGATAAATCATGTTTTATTTATTTTTATTTTTATTTTATTATTTTCATATTTTTATTTTTATTTTTATTTTATTATTTTCATATTTTTATTTTTATTTTNTTTATTTTTATTTTTATTTTATTATTTTCATATTTTTATTTTTATTTTTATTTTATTATTTTCATATTTTTATTTTTATTTTATTTTATTATTTTCATAGTGGCGAATAATTTAAAAAATATCAAATTAGCTTCAAGACAGTGGAAATACGTTAATTAAAAGTTCTTAGCATATTGAAAAATATGAATGGGAAATTAGTTTACAGTCGGCTCTTGATATAACAAACTCTCCAAAATTCGTTATAAAGTGAGTTCGTTGTATTAAGAGCCGACTGTATCATTTTTATTTTATTATTTTCATAGATTAGGATAAATTATTTAATACATATCTGTCAATAATTTAAAGAATAATTTTACATTAGATTCTTATTTCCATTGTTTCGAAGCCAATTTAGATATTACGCGTTAATTTTTTGTAGTTTTGATTTATAACTTTTATTATAGATGTAATTAATTAATTATATAAAAGACATTGAACAATAAAAAATAAAAATTTAAATATTAATGCGAACGAAAATCATATAATATATATGCGGAAATACTAATAAAAAAAAGATTAGGTACTATCTATATAAAAAAAATATTTTTAAACACGTGATTCAAGAGGAAAAATCATAATTCTAAGGAGATAATGTTTTGAATTTTGTTTTATAGGAAGTTTGCCATCGTAAATATTACCCATAAAAGTAGTGTAGTGATAACCTATGGTAACAGCATTTAGATGATTTGATTGAAATTAAATTAAGCATCTTTCTCTCTCGATCAATGTGATTTGAACCCAATGACCAATATCCCTTAATCATCTGAACACTTACTAAAGCTGCGATTTCTTTGTGATAATATAACTAAACTTCAAAAAGATATTTTAATTATTATCGGATTTTTTTTAAAAATTTTTTTTTTTTTTGAAACCAATTTGGATTCCATCTTACCAGATACCGTATTCTCCTGAAATAAGAAACATCAAAATTACTTAGTATCCAAAAATAGGTAACATACCAAAAAATGTAAATGAATTATTAATTAAATAAATTTAACAGATAATGTAATAAAATAAATATTATTATAATGTCATTAATCTCATTTAAAATTCTGTATTTTATTTATTAACCCAGTTAGATTGAGTTTCAATACAATGAAAAACCTTCTCAACATTTATAATTTTCACTACTACCAAAAAAAACACGATTTACATCATATAATTTCCACCATCATCACCACTACAACTGACATCATCAATATGATCCTCATGATCGTTATCACTATTCATCAACGTCATCATCGTCGGTAATTTCTAAATAAAAATCCAATTCACTTAAATCGTTTGAGATTCCATAAGTCTTAAAGACTCAATAACATTTTCATCATAAATCGCATCCCATAATAACTAAACCCATGAACATACATCACTAAACTGGGTACGACGAAGATTTCCCGCGCAGTTTCTCCATTCCATCCATACATACTATTTTTTATGAAGATTATCTTGAATGGTTCGTTAATTGAGACATCGAGTGGTTGGCGGATGCTGGTTAGGCCACCTAGAATTACTGCCAAATTAATTCCGTTCTCATAAGACTTTCTTTTGACTGATTCTTCTAAGTGGCCCTTGAAAGAATCGTAAACTAGCATTGCTGAATCCCCTTTAGTACCAATTTTTGATCTTATATTATTTAAATAATCCACATACTTTATCATTAAGTTCGAATCTACTCAGCCGTTCTCCCGAAACCAAACCACAACTCCAGGAGGAGCTTGTTCTCGCGTGGCATTTTTTTCCTCCATCCCGTTTTTTTTTCATTTGTTTCACTTGACCAGTTTGAACTTGCTTTGACCCAGCATCCGACCATACTAAGATCAAATTAAAATGTTTTGCTGCCTTGTTATTTCCCTTTCCCTTTGCGTATGTAACAACTTGCGCCTTTTGTTCTACAGAATAAGAGTTTCGTCTGTGTTTAATAATCCGGGTGACTTTGTTTTTTAACAGCTTGTTTTCTTGGCATTTGTAATATCGCGGCATAGTAAAACAGGGTTTAAATCCCCGTTCGTGTATTACATTGGTTGGTTATATATGATCTATGTTCACAGGATTTCGTGATCGTGTTGATCAAACTTCGAAAATAGGGTCGGAATGGATAAAAATTAAGTTTTTTTATTTCATATTTTTAACTATTTGAAAATAACCAACCTTATAACAAAAATGTGTTGCTTATTTTCGGGAGAAAACGATAATATACTTCCGCATATACTATCAACTCCATGTACAACAAAAATATCATGCATCATCAAAATCTGATGAATGGTTTAATTTAACGGCAATCAATTATCTATTTGATCCCAAAACAAAATCCCAAAGCTAATTATTTTCTTTTTAACCTGTAATCTATCATCATCTCGTTAAATTACTGAAAGTAAATATCATTACCAATGAAATCTAAACCATAACATAAAATATAAATGTAATCATACCTTTTTTCTAATTTAACGTTAATGAGCTGCTGATGTTATATGCACTTATCAAAATCTGTTCCGCTAATTGAGATATCATGAAGCAATAACACATACAAAAGAAAGGTATTACTCCGTAAGTTTGGTTTGTTTTTTATTAGCATGTCCGTGTGATCCAGTATCCACGATTTTAATATCACTTGGATCATTTCATCTTTAACTAATATATTTCCTCCATGTGAACGAGACCATGTTCATGAATAAAAATTAAGACCAGCAGATACTGCTCATAACATATCTACAATTCATCAGCATAGAACTCCCAATGGTTCGTCAAGATACGAATATAAAATGCTAGCAATGAAACCACCCTTGCTTATTCAGCTGCTGCACCAATTGCTAATGCTGGTATGACTTGATGTATGCGTATACTAAATCGGGAATTCTGGTACTCGCGAATAATCCTTTGTGGTAAACGTGAGAGATGGATCTAATAATAAATAAAATCATTATTAGTATTATAATAAAAAAAATTATAATTAGCAATCAGTGTTGGAATTTTTTACTATACAAAAATTACAGCAACCAAAGGACACAAAAAACAAACAACCATATCTCCTGGATAATATTTATTTTTTTTTACTAACGTGGTGGATCAGTAGTAGTTGGAAGACATTTTTCAGATCGAAAAATAGGAATTAGAGTAGAAATTTGTAGTATTAATTATATTATTAATAAAAATGTAGAAATCAATAGGGTTATTTTAAAATGAATAATTGTTATAAGCAATTCTAAAACTTTATAATGGATTGAACAATTTCGAACGAAACGATCAAAAGAAATTTGGGATTAAATAAACGAATAACAGTCTTTAAATTGCTTTATCATTTGGACTTTGAAAATGCATTTACATATTTTCAAATTTGGGTTTGAAAGCTTATTTTTTTTTTTTACGAATCTTTCTTTACACAGGAACAAAACTAACGTCCTTTAATGAACAAAAAAAACGCGTCTCAAAAATCAAAAATCCGAGTTATAATAAATCAAGTGACCGGTAAAATGATCGGTGCTTCGTTTGATTGGTCAGAATCATACCATATTAGTACTGTATCAACGTTACACGTAGAAATTTTATGAACATTCAACATTCGAATATTCGATACAAAATTTTAACGCTTTTATGATACGTCACGCGTGCTCTAATTGTAAATGAGCCAGATTCTCCAATTTATTTATAATATTAGTCGAAATATTAGGATAGTAATAGGGGATTTTTTTACTTATTCTATAGACTATAGAGAACTTTTAAAAAGAGAGCCAGAGAGAAATTAGTGGAATACAAAATGGTCCAAATGTTGCTCTGTACTGAGGCAAGATACTTTTCCCTCTTCCTACTCCAAAATGTTAAAGTAAGATATAATTAATTACTGGCGTTGGTGGTAATCATTTGTAGTAAATGCTCAATTTTACAAATCAAAGTTCCTTGAGATACTGTGTATTTGGGTAAGTTCTATTTATGATTTAGTATAAGTAAATGTATAAATTCAATTTATATTTCACTAACTAGATAATTTATGCTAGGATTATTTGGTTATAAATGTATGGGGTTCCGCTGATGATGATGATGGCAACGCCTCCCAATTAAACAAGAACAAAGGATACACCAAGATCTCAAGATTAGCCCTTTGATGGTGAATTCACTTCTAGCAAAATTATGATGGTAATTTTCTTTGATTTCATCAATTTTTGTTTGAGGAATTAAGTAATACTAATATTCTCTCATTTCTTTGTACCTCAAAGTTAAATGCTAATGTAAAGCAAATAGATGGATGTCTGTACCTGAGTAAACCCTGAGATATTCTTATTTTGAATATTTATAGTTTACGTTTCTCATAGAATAACCAATAAACAGAAGAAATCATAAATATTTCCGAAGAGGATTCCATGATTTATTAATGATCTTTGCAAGGTATAATTAATTAATTTATTAAGTATTATTATTTATATATAAAACTATAATAAGGTTATTTTTTTTAAAAAAAATTATATATTTTGTACCAGTGTATATATTTCCTTAGCGTAACCTTCAAGTAGCTGGGATTGATAATTTATATTTTTATCACAAGCTTACGAGTATCTTATTATTTTTATTATTTCGATTTTCTATGTTCGAACACCATTCCTTAATTTACAAATTATATAATGCGCAACTATTCGATTATTATATATAATAATCCCTTTTAGTCTTCCCTCGATCAATTTGCTGTTCTCTCAACTCTTAATAAACCATTATTTTTTTTTAAAAAAAAATTTTTATCATTAGATACCCAGCAGTTTGGCTGATGATATGCTTTAAACTCCTGATGAAGTAATTATTAAAGTAAAAGTGGACTCAAGCTATACGTTTTCAATATTCAGGTAATAAATATTCTTTGTATATTCAGGATTCGGCTGATTTTTTTTAGACTGACAATCTTATGATAGCATACAATATTCTTTTACTATGAATTTTATTTGAAGGTTACATACTATTCACCGATATTTCAAATCTATTATGGAGTGATAATGTTATCAAAGAATTATTTGATGGATTCAAATCTACAGTCCCCCGGGTAGCACCAGCATGCCGTCCCCTAAGGGGGGGTATGAAAAATTATATATAGATATCGCTCTAGCGAATTAAAGCTCTCAGGGATAACAATGATAGTTCTGCTAGTAGAGCCCAAGAAATATAACATCTTTACTTTAATCCCAAAATTCTCCCGAAGCTCAGCCTATACTTCAGATCAGGAATAGAAGTCGAGTCAAAAAAGGAATATTGGCATGGTGATTTTTCATCTTTGGTCAGAATTACTATTATTCGGTCAAAATATTAATATAATTTATTGATATAGGATTATGAAGGAATCGAACCTTCAATCTGAATAATTCAAATGAAACTTATAATCATTTTAATTTTAATAGATTCATAACGAACTCACAGTTCAGGAACAAAAGTTCGATGCATAGATGTTGTTTGGTATATCGAGACTTTTTTAAATATTATTGTAAGACGTTGGTTTTAAGGAAAAGTTTGGTAAATCAGGAGTTCGTTATATTGTGGGTTTGTTGTATTGAGATTAGACTGCATTATGGAATAATGATATTATCAAAGTATTATTTTGATGATCTTGAATCTTATGGAGGTAGTTAATTTATTACTATTTAATATATTTCTTTAGGAATATTATTTAAGTATTGTATATTAACATTTTTCCGTATTTCTTTTAAACTTAGGAACTAATCTAGTCCTATATTTGAAATCAAGCTTAAAATCAAATTACTCAAATCTGGTTCTGGCGACCACCGTTTATGATGATGAACTAGTACAACTTTGGTAGAAAATAGTACTATTAGAACTCGAGATAATTATTTTACACAACAACTTCCAAATAAACATAATTCCTTGGAAATAATGAAAGTTTATATCAACAAATGGTCAAGAGTCTACCAAATGCATTTATTTTATATCAACGAGCTAAACAACCATTAATTATCAAAGGATGGAAAAATTCCAATGCAATTATTTCTAGAAAATGAAACGAGAGGGAGACGGAAAAGTTATGCTAGCATAAACTTGCAGATAAAAAAAAAGGAACGTATGCAAGGATATTTCTATCATCCCGGAAAACCTATTTTCAATGGAGAAAAACGTATGAAAAAAAAACTCCTGTAAAAGCTGATTTTTGACATTAGAAAAAAACCTCCTATACCTCAATTACATGAGTTATCAACTCCAATATTAGTTTTTTTGAATTAGTCTCACCAATTTTGAGTCCATCATATATCATTCATATAATCTTCCCACAAACGGTACCTTTCTTTCAACCTAAAGAAATTGGTTTCAATTCGGAAGATGGATTTAACATTTTAATTGGAGATTACACTAATTTCAATTCAGAAGGAGGATTTAACTTTTTTTGAAAAATCTTCATAATGTTATTTTTTTTTTTTATAAATTCTCATATATAATACACAGCAGGTATTGGTATTTATCAATCGCAATACATTGTGATCTCACTTTTAATTTTTGAAGTTAAGAGAGATTTTTTTTATTGGTTATATTTATTATTACCCATGTTGAAAGGTTTTTCTATAATATTCAATACTTTAGTTTAATTAGCGTTTTAGGTGTTAGAGGATTGGTAAATTGTTATAATTTTCTTTAGTACATTCAGTGAGGGATACTACCAAATTTTTAACTCATAAAACATAATAAATTAAGAATAATCACATAAAAATTTTTATTGATTTTTTTAAATTACTATAATTATTTTGCATATAAGAAAGTTGTACATAAAATATCATGATTTATTAAGTTTATAAAATTTTGTCGATATTAAAATCTTAAAAGATGAAATTTAATTGAAACGGGTAAAAATATTTACAAAACTAAGTGAGTTTTACTTGAAGTACACCATCACCAAAAAATCCGTTTATGTGATTATTTAACGTTGAAAGACAATCTTATCAATCAAAAAAAATATATATATATATTTTTTTTTTTGCGATCAAAGAAGCTGCAAATACTGCAATCATTTTCTTTAATTGTTCACCGTGCTCAATTGATTCACGAGTTTTTCCATCATTTGCTGCGCACAATTTATTTTATGTGTCATGTAACTTGGTATAAATACTTCCTTTCAATTCTTCACTTAATTTCTAGAATATCAGAATATATTTGATTTATAATTTTTAATCGTATCAGCAAGTACTTTTGTTACTTCAAGAATATTGCGCATTGATTAATTCAATATAATATACGCAACTTTCAAGGTAAATTAGTTCATTTTAAAGTTTATTATACTTCAATCCAATTTTTCCAATTTTCATATTTGATCAAATATTTACTTGATTACTTATTTCGGCTAATTGAATTAGAGTTTTAATAAGAATGACAATAAAATAATTACCAGAAGTAGTTTATTAAATTCTTTAATATATAATCTTATCAAATTAATATTTGATCACACCATAAATTCTCACTTTTCTCAATGTCATCAATAGTTAATAGTGTTTATTTAAAGATAGACGGAATATGACTCATCGTGTTTAATTTGAAAACTTGATATTTTGCATGACGCGTAAAAATAGTAAGTTAATAATTTATAAGTCAATTTAGAATATAGATACGGGAGAATATACTGTACATATCCTACCCTTTCACGTGATTTCGCAATTATGTAATTTTAATATGTAAGATGCAAATTTAAACCGTAAATTTTATTTGTAAACCATAAATTTAGCAAATTTATTATGTAAAACGTAAAATTTTGATGAAATTATTTGTTATGTTTAATTTTTATTAAAAATCTTGTGATTGTGCTGCAGTAATTTTAAATTTTCGGTAAATGAAGGGAGCCAGCTGCAAATCCTAAAAAAAGTTAAGAAATTGAATTAGCTAACTTCCATCCCTAAGTCTGCGCCTCCCGCAGACGCTAAGTGCTCAATTTTGGCTTCGCCAAAATTGATATTAACGTGCTCCGCCACGGTTATTTGGCCCTTCGGGCCTATTTAACCTAACCCACTTCCTTACCCTAACCTTACACTTTACCTAAAACCATGCATCTCAAATATCTTTAAGCATTCTCTTTATCACATTCAATATTCACATTTTTGCTCTTTTCAGGACAATTTCGAGAACCATGATACCATAATTTGCAAATAGAGCATTGTCTCTTATTCCTTTTCCTCCTTACATCTGAAGTTTCTTCTTGAACATCTTTATTTTTGTTGCTTGAGTGGTTTGAGTGGTTCTCAATAGCTGATAGATACCTTTTATTAGCAGGTCTCCCCTTTCCTTTATGTTGAAGTGGGTTTGCAATATTTAATAAACACTAAATTTGGACATTTACGATATGCTGCATTTCAATACGAGCTGAAGTTTTAGTTTTGTGTAGGATCCACTTTTTCTTGTGTTCATTTATGATAGCATTTATATGATTTTCTGGCCCAACTACCATCTTCTTTTTCACATCTTACTATTCTTATTTCAAACCCTGTTTTTTCTGCATATCGTTTTAAACATGTTTCAAGAATTTCAAATATTGTAAATGTCTGTCCAGTGTATATGTCTTTTAAGGAACTATCATCAGGTTTGTTATCACTATACTGGCTTCATTTACATCATTTTCTATATGAGAATAATTCTCATCTAAATAAGTATTGTTAATAAAAAGCAAAAATGCTAAACAAAATTTCTTTATAGCAACTTACATTTAAGAGTTTAAAGGAAAGAATATTAATGAACGCGAAATTCAATGTAAAAGGATATTAATAATCAAAAAGTAAAAAAAAAAAGCTTAATTTATTAACAAAAAATGATCTAATTCAGGTGATAATTTATAAAACATGTGACTAGGATATGTATATCCTCCTGTACCAGCCTAATATTTACTTTGTAATATACTTAATAAAATCAACTACTATATCATAAGAAAATGACTGTAATAAACCTTATTGTATGAAATGTAAGAAATAAGTTTAAAAATAATAAAAAAGAATTTGTTATCATTAAAATGGAAACATTATGCTAAAAAGAAATTTCTTTTATGCATTTGTAACATTTAATACATTTACAGTACTTCGCCAAAATATTAAAATTTACGAATCTAACAGTGACAGACACTTTTCTTAATAGTTCTAAAGTGTTTTCTTCTTGTCTTTACTGCAATAAATGAGCAAATATACCTATTTTATAGATAATATACAATAAAATTTTTTCCTTAAATTAAATGAAAAATAAAAAGTAATTTACATTTTTTTAAGATCATATTATGGTGCATGGCATCCGTGAAAATTTCCTGTTAAATTTATTAAAATAAAGTTTATTTAGACAAATAAAAATTTGTGTTTGAACGTATATAATCATAGTACAACTTTCAGTTGATGATTGATCTCTAATTTACAATAAGATAAAGAAATTGAGAAATTTTCACATTATTAGCCAACCAAATTTTCACAAACAATAAATACAGTAATTGATAACTGATAATACTTTATTTCCTATGATCTAATTAGAAAACCCCTTATCTTATATCAGTAACTCTGTGAGAAATATCAAATATGAGATACTTATCTAATATGTCACCAATAAAATAACATATGATTTAATGTTGAAAAATGTATTAAATGCATACAAAAAAATTATGTCACCTATGGCTTTGTTTGAGGCTTCAAAGCTATCAGGTCTTGTAAAAAAAAAAAAAAAGAAATTGCGTTCTGTATTTTAACAATGATTTTTTTTTTTAAAAAAAATAAACCTCAGTTTTATTACATTTATTTACATTATTTATATTATTAGCGCTTAAAACAAAACAAACAGCAGCCATGTAATTAGAATTATTTATAATGAAAATAACAATAAATTATCATATGAAAATAATCAACGTGGCGAATGCTTTTACAAAACACTCTTTGAATAATAAAATTAAAGATTAAATATATCTAATTTAAATTTTTTACTCGTCTGATAATTGCACTACCCACAAAAAATCTGTTTCAGCCTCTGTTGCAGTACAGCCGATTCCTATGAGATGAAATGTTTGATTTTTTTTGATTCAGATTTTGGTTTTTTTGCGTGATTATAATGTAATATTATGTAAATATAAAAATTTGTACAACTGCTAAAAATGTCTTTAATTTGTATGTCAGTTTAAACATTATTATTATAATAAAAAAACCTGATATTTTTGTTCCAATATTATTAGGTCATGGGATCTGACCCACGAACCGGATTAGGGTTAAGAATCCAGTTCATATTAATATATTTTATCTATTTTTGAAATTTTCTAATTATTGTATACCAACTTTCTCACATAGATCCGTATTAATTGAATAAAAAAAAATAACTCATCCTTTCAAATTTGATTTTGTAAACTTATCTATAAAGATATCGTTTAATTTTCCTTGGAATTTTGAATGTTATTTTAATGTTAGTTATTGTAGACTTTCCAATTATTCTGGATTACAAGGAATTTTTATTGTAAGTAATATTTAATAATTTTTTTTAAGGACTGTACAGTACATATGGGGCATTTCACATGAATTATCCGGGATAAGAATAACAGATAATCAGATAAACACTATCCGTAGTAGTTCTTCAAAATATAAAACAGAAATTTGTACGAAAATGGAAAAATTCGTAATTTACAGCGCCCCAGAAACGATCACTCTTAATTTGGTATGGAAAAATATCTTATTTTTAAAATTCATTAAAAAAATAAACCTGTTTTTTTATATTTATCAAATTTAATGTGATGAAAAAACACTATAAAAATACAAGTGTCTTGCTCTCCTCTAAAAATTAATTCCCTTTTCCTTCCTTTTTTTTATTATATAAACAAAAATTTTATAATTTATAAATCCTTCTAATAATAGATTGTATCCCGACTCATTCATTTTAACCCAGATTATTTTTATTATTATCCTTCTTATAATAACAAAATGAATATTTTATTAAATATATTTGTATATAATCATTAGTTATTTCATCATATGATTTCTTCTTTTAATTATACTTGTAGTACTAAGCAAATTAAATGCTCAACACATTTATCAATTCTTAATAGATGACATCTGAGATTCAATTAGTGTTGCAATATGTCAGCGGCTGACAATAACAAATACATAAAAACGNAGCAACCAAACACCAGTTGACAGTCTTGGACTATTCTAAAAAAAAAAAGCACACAAAGGCCAGGTATAAAACTCTTCATAGCCCTAACAGATATGTGATGCTTCTATACAACTAAAATATGCCAATTTGTCATTATAAATGATGATGCAAAAGTAAAATTTATTTACAAAGATTAAAGGAAACCAATTCTAATTCTTTAGAAGAACTGATGAAAGTTTACATGACAATCAGATATACCATTATGCCAATAGTTTTCAGAAAAATATTACTATTGGATTGATAATGTTAATTTTTATTTTCTAATAACCAGATATACACAATTATTCTATCGACCAATAATAATTTTGATTTTTCAAAAGTATTAAAAAGTTCAAAATCTAAAGAACCAATAAATGTTCTTATTAATCAGATCCTACAAAGATGTAATACTTTTATAGAACTTTTATCAACTTACAGTTCTATTTATTCATATATGGTCAATCTGACACAAACACTATACATTCAAAAAAAACAAACCAGAATCACTATCATTACAAATTCCTTTCAACAAATATCTTCCATTTTCTTACTCTTATTAACTGGATACTTTAACTTAAAAATTATCTTCAACTATGCTGATTAAGTTATTAAGATACTCTGTATTTACTGTTTTTATAAAACATCATTTGGTAGTAATGATTTTAATGTGAAATTCTTTATAACAGATAATTATACAGTAAAAAAAAATGTCACAAAAAAAGTAGCTTTTGGTCATTTGATTGAGCTTCCTATTAATTCTATATAAAAGGCTGATTTTTGGAGTATCACACTTAATTGATACGAGCATGACATTTCCTGTAAAACATGCAAAAATCTTTCTATATGCAGTGTAAAAGCAGATTACATTAGAGTAGCAGTGGAATGACCTCTTTTCTTTTCAAACTGAAGCATTCAAATAATACCAGATATCTCAAGATTATTATAGTCAAATTATGAAAGAAAAACAAGAATTAATAGGGAAGATTGAATTGAGTAGAGTTTTTCATATAATAGTAATCGATTCAATTTAAATAATCTTATTAATTTGAAGAAGGAAATGAAAATATTTAGTTTTATTATAGCTTCAATAAGACTAATATAAGAACCTCCAAAAATATATACATTTATTTTTCAATTTTTCCTACTAAATCAAAAATAATATCTATTAACATTTATGTGCTTATTATTAAGAGTATCAAGTATTTATTATTTGATTAACTTATCCTTACATCAAAAATTAAAGCTTGAACAATATTTAATATACTTTTTTTAATATTTAAAATTTATTTGCTACTACTTTTTCTCAAATATTTTATAACAATGTCTATTACGGAATCTCTAACTGTCAGTAATAACATTAATAATGAGAGTAAAATTAAATATTGACAAGAAATTTAATGTTTAAATTCTAAATATTATATATTTTTTTATTATCATTGAATTTATTCATTGCTTTATTAATTTTTTTATTTTTAACAAAAAAATTTAATGTTTGAATTCTAAATTGTACATTTTTTCATTATTGTTTTATTTAATACTTTATTAATTAATTTATTTTTAACAAAAACTTTAATGTTTGAATTCTAAATTGTATATATTTTTTTATAATAATTCTAATTAAAATCTTTATTGCTTACTTTGTCCTCAACTCTATTAGCCAAACTTTAAACCTTTCCATATCTCCAAATAAAATTTCACATTATTTATCAGTTAATTTATTAAGAAAATTATATTATATTTCATTACAAAGTAATAGCATCTTTAAAAAAGATCAGAAAATTAAACAAATAACAAATAGAGTTTTGGTACAAGAGATCAGATCTTGATACAATTTCTAACAAAATTTTGCAATTGACAAACCTCTATTGTTTTGTCACCTAATATTAAATGAACTATTTTTGTTGGAGTGGCCTAAATGAAAATCAGGTTGAATGAGGAAGAAACACAAAGATGATAATGAGAAAAGGATTAGTAATGAATTATATTATAGTAATTCATCATGAACTGTACCACAGCACTATATCATCTGCCTTTTGAATTAAGTACATATAGCAATTGGACATATAACATTGACAAATTAAAAAAAAATTCTTATCTATTTTTTTTTTTAGTTTTTAAATTTGTTTTTGCATTGCAAATAATATCAACATTCAAATTATGTTATAGCATAAAAAAATTAGCTGATAGCAGTCATTCAACTAATTTAGATCAGCTGATGTAAAAAACTAAACTTCCTATCAATTACAAAAACAAATTGTCAAATTGAAGAAGTCTACAGTGGAAACTAGTGCTCCTATCGGTATCGGGTTGACCCAGTTATGTGACCTGATCTGACTTAAAAATTCGAGTTGAGTTTAATAATTTTTATGACCCGATGACCCACATGACCCGACTCGGTTGACCTGAGTTATTGAACAATTACTAATTAATTATAATAAATGAATGATAACAAAGCTTCATAATATTATAAATCTACCAAATCTATTATAATTTCATTCAGGCTTTATTTTTGCAACTTATAACGCTCAAAAAATGGTGATCGCTTAAATTTTTCCCTTAAAAATTCGGGTTTAGACCCAGAGTATCCGGGTTGAACCATACTCGGGTTGGGTTTGGGGTCTTGACTTTTTTCATTTGGGTCAGGTCGGGTATACCTTCAAAATCTGACCCGACGTGACCCGGTAGGAGCACTAGTGGAAATCTGTCCAATTTTCATAAGGTATCTAAGATATTTCCAAATAAAATGGAAACTTCATTAATATTAAGACACATTTCCATAGTGGAAACTAGATTGAAGTATTTGTACATACAATGTACAAAAATATACATTTTTTTTCTAATTCATTCATTTTAAATTTAATTGTAATAATCTAACTTACTTTATGTTCTACTAAGAAATCCAGAGAACAATAATAAAACTAAAGATTTTACATTACTGTCAGTACTTAAGTGGAGTTGCCATTTTAATAAATGAGAGGGACATTTGATATTGAACTTAAATCTAATTTTAACCCTAAATTTAGTGATAATCCATTCACCTTTTTTAACGGCTATATATAGATGTTGTATATTTATGGATAGTTCAAAGAGATGAATTTAATTTTTAGGCTATTGATGTATTTACTTTGATTGTTAGTATTTTTCTTGTGGTTGTTCTACAAAATATGTTGATTAGTACTTTTATGAAATATGTTATTTTGTCAATTTTTAAACATAATCTATTTATTATTACTTTTTTTAATTATGTATATCAAGGTTTTATTCAGAACTTCTTTAATATTTAAGTCAAATAACTTCTTGAGATATAGAATATTTGATCAATGAAAAAGCTGCTGGTAAATATATACGAGAAGAAAGGAGATATACTTAAAAATTTTGAAAAAGATAACAAATTAAAGATATTGGAAAAGTAAATATAAAAGTTTAATACTAACATTTAATCAAATCTTAATATATGTAAATCTTTTAATAGCTACTACTTTAACAAATAAATTTAGAATATCAAAAACCTAAAAGTGAAATTACAAAGAATTAAGTACTTATTTATTAAAGTATATTCTATTATAAATTCATATATATTTACATTTTTTAAGATTTAAAAAATATCTTAAAGAAATCATATACTTAGTATTGGATATAAAGCAGATATTTTATACTTTATGATTTTATTACGGTATTTTATATTAACTTGTATTTAAATAATTTAATAAATGTAAGAATTGAGGAAAAGTTAATTATAATATCCAGAAATTAGAAAAAATGTAAAGGAATACTCAATAAAATAGTTTGCATCAATACAAATTGTGATCTTGACAGATATTCTATCGAAGAAGAAATAAAAAATAAAGAGATTTTTTTATTGAACCAAGCTGAGATAAAATGTTAAATAGTACACAGTAGAAAAATCTTTTAATCAATATTGATTCAAAATGATCTCTAAATAAGATTCAAGTATCTGGAATTAAAACTGATATAAACCAGGAATATTAACAACATCAATAAATTTATTTGATTTATACATTTATTATTTTATGTGTAAAATAAATTTTATAAATATACAGTATAAATTAACAAACATTGGCATTCATTTTTAAATTTGGATTTAATCATTTCAAACTCATGTCAATAGGTGAGAAAAATCGCAAACCAAGTTATTGAACGAGCTAAACATTATATACTTCTGATAATTGATAAGCTTATAAGCAGTACAATGATCTATATGAGCAAAAGATTTGCATAGTATAATTTTTCTTTTTTTTTTAATATAAATGAAAAATCATTACAGTACAGTATGGTACATATTGTACTAAATAGAATTGCAAGATTTTTATAGTTATCATATTTTCAGCATTACATCAATAAACATTGCCATATATAACTTTGTCATATGGGTTTTAAATATTTTTGAATTATATATAAGCTTTGTACCCTTGAATTTTATACTCTACTGTATATAATTTAATATAAAACATTAGTTGCTTAATTACATCATATGTCAAAACTGTGATGTAGTTTGAGACCATATAAGTATGCATCTCTAGTACTAGTATTAGCTAATTGATTTACTCGAACAATGATTAATTTAAAATCTAATTTCATTGAACTTAATTTTTCAGCCATTAAATAAACAATGAATAATTGATAACTGATAATACTTTTTTATATTAAATATTTTTTTTCCAATATAAATTATAACAAATCATTTCTGATAATCCAATTAGGAAAAACTTTAAATAATTAACTGTTAAATCCAAAATGTTGTTAGGTTGTAACACTAATTTTGTCTTTTAAATCTTTACAATAAGAAATAATTTAAAAATATTTTTTTATACCAATGAAAATTACATTTAAAAGATAATATTTTAATAAAGAAAATCTTATTCATAAATTATTAAAATGTACATTGAAATTTAAACTTTATAATTCTATAAAAATTAAATGCTAATAGTCAAAGAAGAAAAAAAGAAATTCGGCTAAATATACTAATTTACTTTCTATAGCTATTATATATTTGGAATTCTCTAATTAAAATAAGAATTTTCTAGCTGAAATAAACTCCCCAATTTTTGGGATTATTTACTTCAATAATTAGCAAATAAGTATCTGTCTAAATATACAGAAACTCATTATTATTAATAACATCATAAAAGTTAATCATGGAGTTGCCAAATTAATTGAAACTCAGAAAAATTTAAAATATTTTGAATGAAAAGAAGGGTATCATTTTATAGAAAATTCTTATAAAGAAGTTCTTCTTGCATTAGGAAAAAAAGCAAATATCCTCAATCATCTAAAAATATTCTTATTATATGGGGACCGCCACAGCAAAAGGGGGCGATACATTGACCAATCAGATTTAGAGATTTTTTGATAATCACGTGACAACCGGCCTAACCTTTCAGAAAATACATTTTTTTATTTATACTTTATTAGTAAAAGGGCGCAAATTTTGGCACAAAACGTTGACCTTTTTTCTTTTTTGTTATAAAAACCCTTCGCAATTTCATTTAAAATAATATGGAATATGGTAGTTAGGTTAAAATTTTCACAATTCTATGAATAAAATAAGTCTACTTTTTGCTCATTCTTTTGTTGCTGATATTATTATTAAATATTATCATCGTTTTTGTCATTGGAATCTNAAAAAAGAAAAAGACTTTTTGGAATGAAATAATTGTTTATTTTATATTAAATATTTTATAAAATTCATTAAGATTATATAGCTTATAAATTATATAAATTTTTAAAAATAAATATATAAACGAAAGCCAATGTCCTTAACTTATTACTTGCAAAAAAAAATTCTTTTTTATTAAGACCGTTTTTTAAAAAATCATTTTTTTTGGCGATGATCGGCAAAAATTAATGACGAATAATAAACCACGATTTTCTCGAAATCTCGTAATCGGTATATCGCCCCCTTTTGCTGTGGCGGTCCCCATATGTTGATGGGTTTGAACACATATTGCTAGTACATTTCAATAATACGTTTAAAAATAATAATATTGACGCAAGAAAATAATATTGAGCTCTCTGAAAGAATTAAAACTTCTTGTTCTTATATTTGATGGAATTTGTTTAATTGAACGTAAGGGTTTCATAAAAAAGAAATACAGCCGGACAATCTAAAAGTAAAATACTTTATCATATGAATTTCATAGACATGAATCTTTTTGTGATCTATATTTGAAAATTTATCAAAGTTTGTTTTAGATATCCTATATTTGGCATTTACTATTTATTACTTATTAGGATAAATCATATATTACATTTATTAAGATTCTTTTTTACTCTTCTTACATTTCATTAAATTGGAAATATTAATAACAGCATACTGGCATTATTACACAAAATTTATTAATGCATGAAAGAATAATAATTTAGGTTAAAACTATACTAGTTAATATAATGTGTAAATAAACCATGTTAAAAGTTAAACTTAAAATGTTTAAAATATTAAATCATTATTAAAATCAAAAATAAATTTAATATACAGTACATATACTCATCATAATCCTTCATCATCCACCAAACACGTTTTTATTAATTTGAAAGGAATACTATCAAAAAATAGCACGCATCATAGTAAACTGAAGTCATGGGTTAATAAATTCATGATGACTGTGTTTATTAAGTTACATTATCAAAAAAATTCCCTATTATACTAAACAAAGTTTAAAAGTCCTACATTTTGGTCACATATTTTCTGAAGGTATAGTTAACTATTCATTTTGTATGAGAGATTAGAATTAAGAATCGAAAAGATGCAATCAGTCTTGAAGTTATTGGATATTGTTAAATATAATCACTAGTAAAGGTCACAAGTAGGTAAAATTAGGATTAAAGCCATTAAAAGTAGGAGGTTGAATTAAAAGAGAATGTAGCCCTTTTAAAAAAGAAATTTTCAAACTTCTTAATCACTATAGTAATCATTAGTTAGAATGTAAGCAATCAAATTAAAGACTTAATTGACTTAATTAAAAACAAAGAAAAATAATTTTTATTTTTTCCCAACCAATTGAATATTATGTAAAATAATATTTTCCAAATTATTTTAACATTTGATATATAAATTAACATAAATACTGATTAGAGATAACAATAGTTAGTCAAACGGTCAGTCAGAGGTCTTCAGTGTTCGGAAATGACCTGGTCATTTGACCATTTTT
>QKYT01000155.1:21519-37045 GCA_003550305.1 Glomus cerebriforme | reverse complement strand
GCATTAAATGCGATTTGTACTTTAAATTTATATAATATTAATATATTATTGCAAGGATGCGTACAAAAAAATATATGTGCATTGCTAAGATTTTAAATATTTATTAATTTTTTATACATGCGAAATTTAATTAGTTTTAATAAATTTATGTGCACCCTGAAATTTTGTGCAGATGCGCAAAAAAGAAAAACCTATTAATAAAACTAAAAAAGATTAGTAACATTAGTTTCGACAAAAAAAAGAAATATTTCTTTATATAATTTTATTATGTAAAAAACAGATTAATTTACATATATATAATATAACATTATTATATAATATTTAAATAACTTACCAATTTTACAATCCTGGCCTAAGAGTTCTTATTCAATAAATAATAACAATAATTTTTTTAATAAAAAAATAAAGAAAGAAATAAGCAATACGATATAATTTATACTTACTGCCGTAATATTTTTGCGGCGTATCCAAAATCGCCAGCCTTAGTACGTCTTCTAACTGAAAAAGTCTGACTTTTTGTTGATTCAGGATTGTCAAGTCCTCTATCTGACAAATCTTGTTTAGATTTCTCAGAAGGCTTTCTTACTTTTCTTACGTGGATCCTAGAAAATTCATTGTACACATCCGCATCTCCCTTGTTGCCCAATTTAATGGGACATTTTTTGACTCTTCCCATATCTCCGTGGCCATATTTTTAATCTTTTCAAAAGATTGTGCAGATGACACAATCATTTATTAGTGATTTACATCTATATTTTGTCAACAAAACATTATTTTCATCCAAAGGTTCAAATGTTAACAGAGATTGAGGTCGAGTTGTGACCAAATTTGTAGTAAGTTTTTAGTATCACCTGTCATGGTCAAATTCAAAACAACGTGAAGTCAAACTGTCACAGTCGAATTTGAAAAAGTAACATTCTGAAAAATTACACATTCATTAGCAACTTTTAAAGATCTTGAGACAGTTATCGATTAGTTGATGGGTTTTCGTAGACTTGTCACAAATTTTTGATGAACTGGAACTAACACAAACGTACTGGTCATTGTCAGAATAACCATGACTTTGTTCATTATAATAATGACAAGTTGTCAATCCATAATGATGTGTATTATTATTATTATTGGACATGGTTTGTTATTTTATTTTAAAATAATTATTATAAGTAATTTTTTTTTAAAAAAAGTTTAGCTTTAGAGATGGGAAAGAATAGAGAGTTTTTATGTCAAAACAATTCATTGGTAGAGAGAGGCTTTTTTAAAAAAAAAAATACAACGCGTCCGTGTCTGTTTGTTAAGCTTCTGAGCTTAGTTTATCAAAATATTTGGTTTATGGTTTAATTTATATAATATCACTATAAATTTATCATAATAATAATTACAATGTAAGAAATAGAATTACCTTTAATTGTACCAATCGCTTTTTGATTATTGTCATTCTGCAATAATAAGTATTGATGTAATTTCCATCAGATCTTTTCTTGATAGAAAAATGTCTGAAGTTAATTTTGAAGAAGATTACTAATAGAAGATTATTATAATTTGCATTACTAAAAAACAAATACTGTAGATAGAACATTTGAACACATATTACTAAAAAAAAATGCACAAAAAATTTTGTAAATTAGACATTAATGTTATTTAAATATTATGATTTCAATTTTATTCATAAATTTTACTTTAATTGAATACTAGTCACTTGTATTCAATATCAGCAGAACATTTCACTGAATTTGACAAATTACTATGCAGTTACTACATATTCAGTTAAGATAATCTGTTTTTCCAAATTAAACGAAATAAATTTAATGCTCTTAAAAGTAGACATATATAAAATATATTATACATAACAAAATATTTATTTTAATTAAATTTGGTATCAATTCTGAATCAGAATCAATCATAGGCTACGATTGATTGTATTATGAATCAATTGTCTAAATAATGTAAAATTGAAAGAATTCATAATTGTTATTTTAAAAAATAAATCATAATTTCCACATGTGTTAGATTCCCAAGATTTTATTATGTCACAAACTAACACCTTAATAGCCTTTTTTATTTTGGTGATCGAATCAATGGATAAATACTTGAGCATTATTGATGTCTGGGATTAAGTTAAATGAATTTTGTTTCAAAAGTAAGAAATGTCAATATACATATAAATTTTCATGTAGATTTAGTGTATTATTATTAGATTGATGTAACAATATCAGATACTCTTAAAAGAAAACACCAATGTTACTACTCTGCAACTTGATTTCCAATTATTTGGACTTGAATATCATTCTCAAACAGTTAATGATGCTGAGAATACATATATATGCTCATCAAATCATAATTCATCATGCAATATTAGGATCTATAGAATGTATATATGATTGCAATTTTGATGAAAAATTTCAGTGGCAAATGGTAAATAAAAATTTTTCCTTTTCCGTTTATAATTATTACTAGGGAATGGGTACCGTTAGAGAGTCCAAAGCATTATAGGATTGACATGATACAAGTTTAATATACAAATAAAACAAATTCATGCAATCTGATTAGCTTATGCACATGACAGACATTGCATAACCAGAATGAGCTTCAGCCAGAAGTATTCTACGCTTACGTTTTGGACAATTACTTTGATCAACTATCATTTTCTTAATTATGTAATTTTATTGCTTGTTAAGATCATTCTGGCTCTCTCCTCATTAAGTGATTGTAATACCGGTTGCAAATAGTTACAAAGGTTACTGATACTTGCTTTGATGCCAGTTTATATGTAGAAATACTTAGTATATTTATCTCATCTCAATTTTAGAGAATTTTATTTGTTGTTAGTGCTAAAGAAGAGGCTATAAATTCTGTAAACATTCGTAATTAGGATGATGCTGGTACCAAAACAAAAGGACAAATAATTTGGTTAGAAGAGGCTGTTGAGAAATTAGTAAAATTAAGACATGAGAAAAGGCTGTAATGTCAGATGACACAGATGTCAAAATCAGATTAAAAATATATATATTCAAAATTTATTAATAAATTTGTTTAATATAAGTTAAAATTTTTTTATTAAGAAATTATAAATTTATTTGTTAATTTATTTTACAAGCCTCATTATTTAACATCAGCCCATTATTTTATCATTTTTTAGATCGAATGTACTTACAAACCTAGCTTCAGCCCAATTGTTATTCATTTTATAAATTGAATGCACATGGCTTAGCTGATATTATTTTATTTTAAAAGTTTCATTATGTCTTATTATTAACTTAATTTCATTATATAAGAACTTTAATATGCTTATAGACCTTTTTAATTTTTACCAAAGACGTAGCACTCAATTTCCAGAAAATTAACCCATTTGGTAACACACTTAATGGTAGAGCTGATGAACTTGCTAAAGCTACTTTAGCAATACCATCTCTTGATAATTTCCTATCAAATTCTTTGAATTATAATCTTCATAATTTATCAATGTTAAAGATTTTTCCCATGTTTAATGGTCACATTATCAATTTTAATATTAGACACTTTTGTAATAATTTATTTATTAGTTCCCATTTTTGAACATTTTTATTATTACATTGTTTTCATTTTCTTTTCTCTGTTTTATTTTTATTTATCAATTGGCAGGTCTTTCTCTTGGCATTTGAGTTCCCTCGCTTCAGATTGATTTACTAGAAAGAATCTGCCAACTATTTCTTTATCATTGACAACTGCTCCTTTACCGACCAATATTACAGAAAATTAAATGGAATTCTATGTGATTGAAAGAAGAATATGAAATGATTGAACAAATAGGCATAGCAAAAACACGATACAATAGATTATCAAAGTCAAAACATTGGCTGTGCAAAAGCTATACTAATAACCATAGCCACAAATCTGTGTTGGGTACTAGATTAAGTCTGGTCTGGTTTAAAAAACTAGAATGGACAGAATTTATATATAGTCCGGTTTATTTCAATCCAGTTAGTCCGATTCAATCTGGTTTAAATTTACTGTTTCTATTAGATGTAGAGCTGTTTCTTTAGATTAGCAATAGAATTCCACTGAACTGTTCCAATTCAGTACTAACACTGCCACAAATCTGTTAAAATATTATTTTTAGCTAAATTAAAATTGATTTTTTTTTTACTACTGTATTTTACTATATAATAATATACAGTAACTTTTATTTAATCATGATTCAATAATTATATATTATCATTTGGCTCTTGATTATAACAAAGTTTAAAAAAGTTTAATTCTATTATTTAGATTAACAAATAAATTCTTTAATACTTTTATAATGCCACCACAAAAATCTCAAACCAAAATTAAAAAAGTAATGTGTTTTATTTATAAAGTGTTTTTTTACTTTTTGCATTTTTTTTTATTAAAAAGAACATTTATTTTTTAGTATAAAAAACTTTCACATATGTAGTCCTACTAAAGAAGAAGAAAAACATATGCAAAAGACAACTCATGATAAAACCATATATAATTCTACAAATACTTGGATTAATGCACTTGAAGCTTTTTGTAAAGATTTAGAAAAATTGAAGATATGGATTCTAAAGAAGAGTTACAGCACTAATTTGTTTTATTTTTTGTTTCATGTAAAAATAAGTTATATATTTATTTTATTAAATGTATCTAATAATAGCTTATTTATATTATGATCATATATACTCGAACAATAATAATTATTACTTGTCAAAGATTTCTGAAATTTTATATGGATATAATTTTATCAAAAAAAAAAAAATCATTTTAAATTAAAATACATTGATAAAAGCTTTATTTATATAAGAATTGAACTATAATATATATACATCATGAAATTGATCATTACATGTAAAAAAAAAAATATTATTTAATTCCATTAATAATTCCATTAATTTCTTCATGATTATTAGTATACTAAAATTTATGATTCATCATGTAATTAATTGCAACCCTTTCACTCATATTTTTCAAATAAATCATAAATTAAATCTTTCTCAAATTATTTTCCAATTATTAAAAATAGAACTATACTAAAAAACTTTCATTCAAATATAGTATCTTATTGATTTTTATTTTAAATAAACTAACCAATATATCCAAAAATTTCACTCTTCAGGTATGGTAGAATTGTGGCATAATAATAGTAAAATGATGAGTTAAAGGGATTGTATTTCCATAATTCATATTAAATTTCTGATAATAAATAACAACTAGAATTTAAAATAGTTTTATTTTTTGGAACCAATTTGCTTTTAAATTATGTCCAATTTTATTATATTGATTTTAGCTCAAACTGATTAATCAGTATCATTAATTTATTAAACCAGTTCTGATTATATAAAAATTTGGGTCCAAATGATTAAATTGGGTTTTTATAAACCAGTTCTAAAATCCAGTATCAATCCTACCTTTGTATCATATGTACTGTAACCTTTTTGTACCAAATGGTTGAATTATGCTTGTAAAGCATCTATTTTTCAATATGATAATAAACTAATTAATCCAATAAATCAATCTTAAACCAGAAATTTTATCTTATAAATAATTAATATACTGTAAGTAATACAATTATCAGCAAATAATAAAATATTTGAAGTCATCTGCATACAATTTTTCCATACAAATATTTAATATTTTTTTCTTGAAATACTTTTTTTTCCTTTTCTTTTCTTACAATATAGTATTTACATATATCTAGTACAACTTCAAAGTTCAATCCAATAAATGCTTGCGAATTGTAATATACTACCAAATAGAGGTCAGAACTGGCCCTATGAAAATTTTTATTAAATACATTCCAATTTTTTCTGATTATATAAATAATATATCCTGATTATATTAAAAATATATCCTGATTATATTAAAAATATTCCAGTTAAATTCCAAATGATATTTAGTCAAAATTTATAATCCAAAATTTTCGGGAATAAAATTTAATCCAAAATAAACACTTTAATTTGATAATAATTTGATTTGTATACAAATTCTCATCTAAATGTAACCTGATTTTCTTTATCAATCATATTTGTTGCTATTTGAAAAATATATAATGATGTACTTCAGTAAATAAATGATTATTAGTAATTATTATTGCTGTGCTTAAAAGTTTCTTGTAAGCAAAATGATAAATTACAAATAAATTACTAACAATTTAAATCAATATAAATACTTCAAATAAATTTTATTAAAAGTTTATTTATAAAAAAAAATATATTTGCCAACATTTATTTACCAACTTTCTCTCTTTTTAAAATTCTTACTCTGAGAAATACTTGGACGTCAAAATAAAAATAATAAGTAAGTTATAAGCAGATTAATTTTTTGGATTATGTTTTACACTGGCAAAATAATATTAATTAAGAGATACTGTATCAGATATGTATGAATTTGCTATAAAAATTACAAATTTATATATATTAACCAAATGTTTTGTAGGTTATAGCTAATAACTTAAACAAAAATAATAAAATAAATATCAATACTATAGCAAATATAGAGTATAGCTTCAGTACTCCAGCTATTAATGATAACTACTATGCAAAATCAGCAAATTTCTATACCGTTTCTACTATTTTCAATCTATCAAATACTTTTGTAGGCATAATTAATACATCATTAAATATATAAATTATTCAAAAAAAATATGATAACAATATTAATATTTAATATTTGTTAGTCTTCATGTAATTAATTCAATACAAAATCCTATTACTAAAGAAGAATGGACTAATAAAAAAAAATAATCCAAAAAAAAAGATAAGATTGGTTCATTTAATACCATATGATATATATTGGACTTATTAAGCAAGTAAATAATTTTTTATATTTTTATAAGACTTACATTTTAGTAGTTTTTATAACTTATAGAGAAATCTTTGTGATCAGTTAAATGCATCTGTGAAAAAGGAAAATATGCATTAGAATAACATCAGGCAAAATTCCAAGTGTTATTTAATATTATTTGACAAGTAAAAGCAGTTAATGTTTTTATATTATACAGATATATCAGATGATTAGTAATATATGTAATTTACTTTCTTATGTGTATTTGATAAAATAATAATACTTTATTTATGAAATAATACATTGCTAAGATAACTGTTATATAAAAAATTAGGATTTTATAATAATTATATGTTTATGTATTTTTATACATTTAAAACTATTTGTTTTATACATTTCTAACATTTTTTCCTGCTTTAATTTATGTATTACCATAACTTCCTTCCATTTTTATGAGAAGTGACCAATAAATTAAATTCAAATGGTAGAAATTTCAGATATATTAATTTTGTCCAGTTTTCTAAATACACAACTGAAGTTTTTAATGACAAAATCTTTTAAATTGCAAAATATTATTAGCAGTTTTCCTTGGAAGGTATTTAAATAAAAATACAAAAAAAATATCATATCTTTATAAGCAAAAATAACTAGCATTCATCTTTCAGAAGATTTTTGTATAAGTAGAACATTTCAGGCTGAATTTTTCATTTTTAGATCTTTCTATTTGTACTTTAATTATACTTGTTTCTGACTGAAAAATTATCACTTTAATTATAGTATTTGAATAACCATGAGTGAACTAGTTTTTACTAGAATAACAAATGTTTAAGGTATGGTAGGTTCCAGATTTTAACATTTTGTCATGAATTTCTATGTGTAGAGTATTATTTATTTTTCTTGGCATGTTTAAGTTTTATTATATGGCTTGGTATTACAATGTTATTATTTATGTGATGTTTGATCTCATTATTTTTATGATTATTTTCCCTGAATTTATATAGTAACTAGAATTTACTATTTGCAGGAACTTCATCCCCCATATCAGATATTATTGTCATTGCAATAAAATAAAATACAAATGGTCTATAATTATTTTTTTTTATAAAATTTTCAGCATAAAGATTAATAAAAGTTTAGAATTTACATATAAAATGTGTAAATTTCATCATTATTTTAATTTTGTTTTTGATAAGAAAAAATTTTGTATTATTATAATTCTTGTATTATATTATCATAAAATTTATTTCATTATTTTTTAACGTTAAAATATTTTATTAGCACTTGAAAAAATAAAAAATAAAAATAAAAAATATTTAATTAAAAAAAAGGGTTATACTATACAACTTAGAAATTTTGTATTGTAAAAATTATTTTTAAGTATTAAAATAGATTTATGTAAAAATATAAATTATTAAGTATGTTTAAATTAGTTTATTTATGTATGAAAATATATTAATATTATTTAATTCATATTTATAAAGGTAAGGGAGTAGTAGCTATTCGCTCTAAGTGTTTATATTCTTTAAGCATTGATTTGTCTGTAATAAAAGCAAAAGGATGCAAGAAAGCTATATGTACTTTAGACTAATCTGAATATCAGCTTAATGTAACATATGCTTGACCAGTAGAAAAAATTTGATCATTAAGAAATAAGGATACTTCTGATAAAGTCAAATCTTGTATTTTATATACTGTAAGTAGGACCCCGAAATATATATATAGGAACAAACGCGTAGCCATAATAGTGATAAATATTGAAGCAGGTTTTGATTTGCGTATTATTTTGGCTTTTTTTGGTTAAAGTCAGGTATTCATAATGCGCATTTTTAGTAATTTTTTTTAAAAGCAAGAGGTTAAATTTGCGTATTTTTAGTACTAATTTGGCTGATTTATATTTATTATATTTATTATATATAAATAAAATAGTTTAATTTTAAATAACAAAATTATAACACTTATTTGAGTATTTCATATTTTAAAAGAAATTTTATTTCAAATTAATTATCCTAAAATGTAAAGTTGGAAACAATTTACAATTTTTATTTGAATAAAAAATTAAAAATTCATTAAAAGAAAAGTTACAATGTTTGAAAAATAATAGCCTACAACTAGAGGTCAGATGATTAATTTGCTTATTTTTCATGATTATTTGATGTTAAGTACTAATTTTGCGTAGCGATCATATAAAAAACCCTTGCGTAGAGCTATTAGTAAAAAATTCAAAAGTCACCTTACCCCTATATATATATTTCGGGGTCCTCTGTAAGTGCAAATGAATTTTGCAAAGGAAATTGACATTTACTTGATAGTTTTCCATGTTATAGTTTCCTTTTTAATTCCAATATCAACAACACCATCCATTACACTAAAGGCTACTCCTACTTCCAAATCTTCTAAATTAATATCAATTACAATTCCATCAGTACTATTACATATATTTTATTCTGTCAAATCATTTTTATGGTATATTACATGCGCATCTTGTTATAAATGTAAATATTTAGGAAAAATCAGGGTCATATTGTTGTTTATCAATAAAATCAATAGCTGTACTAATTTTCATTAAGTGATTTTTTATAATCAAATATTCTGTTTTTTTTTTGGTATAATAAAGTCCATGTAGATAAAGAAATTTTACTTAATCTGATTTCTTGTAAAGCATTATAATATTGTATATCTTGATTTTGTCTTTGTAGTTGTTTTAAAAATAAAGGATAAAATAATTTCCATTCTGATGATTTATATACAGATAATCCATTTACTGGAGTCAACTAGGCTAAATCACCAACTACTATTACATTTAATCCACCAAATGCAATTGTTTGTTATTGTATCATAATTGAAAATATATCAGAAATAAAACTAAATAATTGAGCAGATATTGAAATTTTATCAATAATTAAAGTATTAATAGTTTTTAAAAGTTTGAAAAAATTATAATCATAAAAGGCTAAAGATTGAAATCCATTAATTTTTTCATGAATTCTTAATGCAGAGTGTATTGTTTCACCTCCAATATTTGTTGTTGCTATACCAGTAGGAGCTAATAATAAATAATTTGATCCTTTACTTTTTAAATCATTAATATTATAAAAGACTTTTCAGTTCCAGCTGAACCAGTAATAAAAAAATATGGATATTTGTTTTGCTGATATTTTGGATCTAAAATATTACAAATAGTAGAAAGTGATCTTTTGGAAGATTTAATGCATTACATTGGAGAAAAATTGGTGAATTAATTTGTAAAGATTGGAGTTGTATATTAATAAGTTCTGAAATAAAAGTTAGAAGAATAGATTATAAATTATTAAGTAGTGTATCTAATATTTGATGAAAATTTAATTTTAATTGTTGAGAATGTAAATAATCTTGTATAACTTGCTGCTGTAATGTTTCATGAAACTCTGGATGATGAAATAGCCAATGTTCCTGATATGTTGAAAAATTTCCATGTAATTCTTCACTTTTACATGGAATTTCAAGAAATAACTTTTGATAAAAATACAATTGGCCATTTTGTAATTTCAAATATTAAAATCTGACTAATTTTGGAGTAGTTCTTTTAATTACATAATTTTCTAATTTGTCAATATAAATAGAATGATGAGTTGTTAGTTGTATAACTATTATTTCATAGTTTGAAAATATTCTGGATAAGTTAAATTAGTAAGTTCTTCTTCTTCAGGATGATTAAAATATTTTTCAATATGATTTTTCCAGTAAGGATAATCATTATCTTCATTAATTAAATAAATAGGACGAATAGCTTTTTGTCTACTTGTAGAAGAATCAGTAGTAAGATAATAACAGCACATAAAGAATTACAAATTATTTTACTTAATATTAAATATATTAATTCCATAGAATCTAATCTGTGAGCTATTACATGTTCTTTAAATTTATCACCTTTTTTAATATTAAACACATGTAATTTCAGTTTTTGCTATATATTTTGTTAAATAAAAAGCTAATTTTTATGAACTAACATATTGTACATTTATATAAACATCCTAATTCATTAAAGTTTCAGGTATGGTATGGGACAACCCATTGATCATCAGATTTAATACATTTGTAAATTTAACAGATAATGTTGAGTGTCAATATTATAATATGTTACTACTGAAGAAAAAGGATGTGAAAATCCTTTTTTACAAGTATGTCCTGGAGCAGTTAGACCTTGTATTTTAAACTGCAAGTATGAATTTGATTTGCTTTTACTTTTGTATAATTGTATATAAATCAGATTCAATATTTGGATCTGGTAAATCAGATCTTATAAGATTTTTTAGTAATCATTTGTTCAATTATTTTTGAAGTCCAATATGTACCATAAGTATGTGCAGCACCATGATTCTGTTTTCAAAAAAAAATAAATTAGATTATCCAATTTGTTTTTACTTTTTTTTGGAGGTGCATCCATGTCACTTGCTTTTTCCCATTTTTTTGCCAACAATTTTTGCAAAATATAAGGATATTTTTTGAGAATATTTTTTACAGTAATTAGCCAAATGTTCATGTAGAACCTGTGGTTAACTTTCCCTATTTCCAACTAAAGTCTAATAGGCGCATTTTATACTGTAATGTCCTCTTGATATTTGTGAACCTTTATCATATGTCCATCCCATACTTCCAAAAATGGTCAACCATCTTTATTTAGTGAAGATTTTGCAGGCACTTTTACAAAAGAAAAAATGTAGAAAATAGAACAATCAATCTTAAGAGACTAATCATAAGTCTTAAAAATTATAGTACAATTTATTATATGATAAAGAATATACAGTTATTGTGGATTAATTGCAGTTGCAGAATTGCAAAAATTTAGACTTCAAAATCTGCAATATCATAACTGCAACTAGGCAATTGTGATGTCATCTTTCTATATCACCAGCTGAATTTAATAAACATATGAGTACATCTATTATTAAGACAGAAAAGAGTTTCTTTTTGTTGATGTATTGAAGCAATAGAAGCCACTAATATTATTCAAGACAGAAATCCATTTATAATAAAGTTCATGGATGATATTAGTTTCTTGAAATGCCTGGATAGAAAATCAAAAACTTCATTTGAATATAATGAATATAATGTTGGCTAGTACTACTGCATTATTTGTTTTATTTTTCATAGGTCCTCCTCCATCCAATCATGTAGCTGAATAATCTTAGCATTAATTTTTCTGATAAAGATTGAAAAATAGCATTGATGGCTCAGTTTCCATTAAATCATGTTCTTGTAACCATAACTCTTTTGTCTATGCTGGCAGCAATGAAATTCAAAATTGTATTATTGTCAATAGCAAGGAAAAGCAAAAGTGACATTTGGTATCAGTTGGTTTTGTGGTATTGTCATTTATAATAACATTATAGTACTCCAACTAAAGAGTAACCTGAGTTGGAGACATCCAAAAAAGTCGGGTAAGCCTATTCTCTTGATCAAGTTGAAACTCAACAATCCATTCAATATATGTTGATAATTCTAGAACTACTTTCTTTCAAAAAAGAAAAGATAATTAATAATTATTATTTTTCTATCTGTTTTGTTTTAAGATAATACTTAATCTATTTTTTGTATTTTGAAATGAGTTTTTCAATAGTATATTATTATGTTGATTTTTTTAAGCCTTAATTTTCTTCTTAAAAAATGTGAAAATTTGATAAATTTTATATGGTATGCTATGCTCATAATTTGTTATTTTGCACTGGCTTTTTTTTTGAAATATTTAGATAATAAAATTAAATAAATGTATTACCACTTAATCCTTGCTAAAGAAAATTTTTAACAAATATAAAAACTAAAATAAATTATTATAATGCTTCTAGATAATCTATTTGCCTATTCCATAAAATTAAAGAATCCTAATAAAAATAGAATTTGTATTATTTCTATTATTTAATGGCCAACAATAAATCTAAGTATATTATAAAAAAATAATAGCTAGAGTAACTTAGGAGTTCTGTCAAACAAGTTAATGAATAAAATTAATTTTTATATAGCAAACAAATGCACTATCATCTGTTCTCAATTATAGAAGTAGATTTGTCTATAAAATTTTTATTGTAATAATTAAAGTATAATTCCTATAATTTCTGCTTGTAAAGCTCCTATGTTTATGTTGGTAGTTAGCATTATTTGAATTTTCTAAAAATTAGCTAAACTTTAAGTTTATTAAAATTTTCATTCAAATAACTACTTTTAAAAAAGATATTATTAGCATACTCCATACTATATATGCATTGAATACTGGATTTTGAAAATAGTTTATTCTAAAATAAAATTGAGAATAAAAATATATTATTTAAAGGAGTCTGGGTAATATATACTAAGTATAAGTTTAATGTTAAACTATTGTCATATTAAAGAACAGTTGTGTGATATAGGTTTTCAATTTAACAACTTTACTTGATAAAATGCTTCATTAGTATATGATGTTCTAATGTATTTTGTTAATATAAAAAGCATTTTTGAGAAATTGATGAAACTTTTCTCTTTGAGATAATTGCTTAAAAACAGGAACCGGAAAGTCTTAAATTGAACTAGAAGACACTAATAACTTGTATGAAAATATCAGAGTAATGATTATATTGTAGATTGAGAAATTTTATCAAAATCTTGAAAATCAGTGGAATATTTGATAATATTAAAAGTAATTAGAGTGGGGAAGAAATAGAAGAAGCCATTAGACATATTTCTTATGGTTAGTGGCCATGTTATTCAAATAGTAAAATTCTTCAGTTATAGATAAAAGATAAGCAAGACCATCTTGTGAAGAAGAAATTAGAGTAGAATTGTCCATATAAGTTAAATTAGAAATAGATTCTTGAAGAAAACTGTATAATTACACATTAGAATTTATTTATATTAGAGGCCTATCAAAAGGCTTTCCTAATAAATTATTTTTTGCTTAAAAAAGCATATATTCATGACTGTTTGACTTGTATTATTTGAATATATACAGCATAAGTATGCTTGTACTTGGAATCTTTACTATGGATGTAATGGATGTAATGTTTAAATTGTATGCATATGAAAGAATGTCATAAATGACATAATAATATTGTATAAATTTGGATAATTTTTGATTTGAGATTAATACAGTGTTTTAAAATATAAAAATATATAATTTATGAATAATAATTTAATTTGAAAGAAAAAGAAAAAAAAGAAAGATTGATTATTATTAGTATTTATAATCATTCTGATAATATCCAAAACTTGCTACAGAATATTTACAATACAAAAATACAGCCATATTCATAGCCATAACCATAGCCATAACAATAGTTATAACCACCATAGCCATAATATAGCCATAGCCACAGCCACAATTTATTTAATCAGTGATAATATACCATTATAGTATTTTTACAATTATAATATAATTATTATAATTATTATTCTATTTTTCTGGTTCTGAAAAAATAAGAAATGTGATCATTTTTCTGAAAAATTTTTAAATTATTAAAAAAACAAGATAATTTATAAATTTAATATTGTTACAAGATTGTTATCACACTACATTATCTTATACTGTACATATAAATAATTCCTAGGGTATGGAAGCAATAAAAATAGTTATCATATACAGTATAATGTATTTAAAAATAAATATATTATTTCATATAATCTAAATTTAGAATATAAGATTTAAATAATATATAGTATATTGTAATAATAATTAGTCTTAAATGTATAAATCATACATAATAAAAAAAATATTCATATATTATAATAAATAAATTGTTTATCATGTACAAGAAGAATTAGAATTGATGCTCACCTATTATTCAGTTAAAATAAATACATAATATTAATTATTACTTCTATATTATTTTTTAAGTTAAAAATTTAAATAACTCACTAAAAATGAATAAATATACAAATAATCTTATCTGATTCAACAATACCATTTTTTTGACATTATTTTAAAAGAGCTGAATTAAAAAATCTAAGTGCAGCACCATCATCTTAATTATCTACATTAATTACATCTCTCATATTTAATGCTGAATTATCATCTTTGGCAAAAGTAAAATCTGATTGTATCTAACAGTATCTTTGCCAAGTATTAATAGATGTACTCCACTATATACATTATTTCTACCACATATTTTGGGTCTGGTCTATTTTCATAAATTGGTACTGAAAATTTTATATTGTAAATTTCATCCTTATAAAGTAAAAAAATTATTTGTATTATGTCCTTTCATTAATTCAAAGTTATGCATTATATTCATTACTTCATCTGCTGCAATGCTAATTAATTTCAAATTTGCTTATATTGTTATATTATTAACTGTTAATTAATTCTTGCAGTGAGTTATATATTTTATTTGCCATATCATTTTCTTTTGTAAGTAATAGAGTAATTACAATAGAAGGAATTCATATAATTGGAATCTAAATAAAAGTAAATAAAAAATATAATCAATAATTAATTACCATAATTTAATATCAATATAAATATAAATATACCGTTAATAAAATGTATCAAACTTGTGATGCGATGCAATTTTATTTTTTCTAATTATTTGATGAACATCTTCATCTATATAATTAAAAAAAAGTTGAAAATCCGTTACGTTTAGATTAGCCTGTATAAATAATATAAATAGTCTTTAAATTGTGCGGATCTGTGCCTGATCTATACTTAAAAGTTAAGATCTTTTGATTGGCAAATTTATGTTAATACTTAAAAGTTAAGNCCTTTTGATCAGCAAATTTCGGTAATTCTAATACTAATTAGTAGTAGATAATTATAACATTT
>QKYT01000154.1:191557-213113 GCA_003550305.1 Glomus cerebriforme | reverse complement strand
TACATTGTTTATTCATTAAAAATTCATTAAATTTAAATAAATATAAAACTTTATTATCTCTTATAAATATTGATAGTTACATTTTTATAAACTAGTAATCTATCGGCCCAAAAGGCTCTCTTTTACTAAGTCTAATTCACAGCCTTTATATACTATTCTATCTGCGATCATCCGATCTACACTAATTTATTAAATGTTTCATCCCTTATTACAAACATGCTTATCAATTAAATGATCTATTCTAAAATCACATGACCCTTCAAATCACTTGATCCTTTGCTTTAATTTCGACATTACAATACTAATAGTAATAATCACAGCTATTATGTATGTTATTATTGTACTGTTACTGTTGTCTTGAGCATAAAATTTGGCAACACTGATATTGAAGTAAGAAATTATGATAACAACAACAACAATAATAATATAATTTTACAAAGACTTACAGAAGTGAATGAAGTTTTAAATGAAAAGTTCAATGAAGTGGTCGATGAGATAATTACTCATATAACAAGAAATTAATTCCTTTGGAGAGCCAAAGAGTTTTGTTGATTAAAAACAAAAAAAAATTTTTTTTTATAAATTTAACATTTTGCAACATGATTCTATTTTGTCACTTTAACTTATATTTAATAAAATAAATTTGTGCAACAACCATCCGAGCTGATGATTATTGCTCCAGACTGGTGGGATTGGAAGGTTAATTATTTAACCTTTTACATATACACTTCTTTGCTCATTCCGAGTGTATTTTATATACATCCACAGAAACAGATAGATCTCACATTTTTAGTAGGGAAAGCATTTCATTTATTAAGTTGATTATAGTTTCACATTCATTTCATCTTCTAACCATTTAACCCTCTTTTTAAGTTTTTCATACTGGGAATGATAATCATCTATTAGCAAAAAAAAAAAAAAAAAATGAAATAAGAAAATATAAATTTAATTAAGATGTCAACTAATAAAAAAGCGCATTATGGAATATTAAGACATTATAATTAAAATCTACATGTAATGAAACTGATTTTGAAAACTATTTTAAATATGTGATTAATCTTCAATTACATCTGAAGTATTATATTCATTTAAAGAAAGACTTTCAACTTAAATATATCTCAAAAATATAAACATATGTAAAATTAAATATAAATTTATTAAAACTATTTATAATTTAATCATTTTTTATTGCTTTAAATCGAAAGCTTCAGATGATATATTTGAATATTTAATAATATGTACTAATGTTCCATTATTTTTTTAAAAAAAAATGGTCGCAAATAAAGAGAATAATAATATAAAATAGCAACTTGAATGGGAATGAAGAAAATAGGGAATTACTCTTTTAATAACCTTTTTACCCGCAACATTTTTTAGGTTTGTATTTTCTAATAATAATAATAATAATACTATTAATTTTTCTATAATTGTTATTTGTAATTTGTGCAATCTTACTTTAAACGCGTAACTGAAAGTACTTTGCAAAGCTAAACGCTATAATTTTCTAATTAAATTAAAATTTTTTAAACATAATAGAATATTGAGAAAAAAGTTGTTTACTTACTATGTAAAAAAAGATAACGATAATACCAAAATTATTTTTATTTGAATAGAATGAATTAATAAATGTTTATTCAATCGGATATAAAGCCTCCAATTTACTACAAAATACTGTAAAATAGTATATTTATCAATGAAATTTTTTTGTTTTGCCCCGGTAATTAATAATTTACCACTGGACTGATTTAGTTGTCATAAACGAACTGAATTTAATAAGTTCATGAATGATAATGCTACTGTTCTAGCACTTCCAATATTTATTTTATTTTATTGAAAGTACAAATACAAAATGAATGAATGAAAATATCATTACTATTAAAAACTAGCTTCATTATCCATTTGATTTTTCTGATACTGAAAGAGATTTTCAAAAACAAAAAGTTTGATAATTCTTTATTAATATATAGCACATTATTTGATCAAAAAATATAAATTGCCAAATTTTATATAATAACTAGTTGGCCTTTAGTTTAAAAATTATGTATTATCTTAACAAGAAATAGATTTATTAGAAGAGGAGTTGGATAAATTAAAAGTAAATTGCTTAATCTCACTGCATCAGCATTAGAGTGGAATTTCGGAAAGTAAGTTTCATTACATTTATAATCCTACTTGTAATTCCACTCTAATGCGGTGACATTTAGCAATACTCAAATTAACTTATTTTTGTAACGAAAAAAAAAAATAATTTTTTCTCTTTTTGTAACAATATTTTATCGAAAAATAATCGAGAGAAAAAAGATAAATCAAAAACGGATAATTTTTTTTTTTTTTAAAAAAAAAAAATTCGGTAAGTTCACCTAACATATAGATACAATTATCTTTTGTCCAGGATCTAATTCCATAAAAATGTTTCAATTCGGTGTAAGAAAAATCAACTAGAATAATTTTATATGCATGTACAGTAAATATGTTAATGATGGGAGTTACGGACTGAACTGTGAAAATTTCATGTAACTTTTGTCAGAAGATAATTGAAATATATCAGATGATGATTTATATGTTAAAGTCTACAGTGGTATTATTAAAAGATTTACCAGATCATTTATTCTCTTATAATAATTATTGAAAAATTACAGATAAAATAAAATCAAGTACAGTAATTATAATTTTAATAGTTAATTTTAAATAAATTTGACTGTTTTTTCTTAAAAATTACCGAATAAAATTAAGTTGCACTTCATTTCAAAATTGGGGGACGTCTAAAAGATGTCTAAATAGATAAATATTTTAGAGTCTAAATTTGATAAATGTAACTTTTATAATAAATTACTATAAAAAAAAACAGTTCTTTTTTTAGATACCCAGATCAAACAACTTCTTCTTTCTCAACTTATTTGTTTCTTCAAACTATATTTACAATGTTACAAAGCCTTTATTTACATTTACTTATTAGTTATTTTACAATTTTTATTTTTAGTTTTTTTTTCTATCTTGAGGTCTGATTTTTTTTAGGTATTTGATAATTACCGTAATGTAATGTTGTGGGCGAAACTGAAACCTACCTGTGGACAAAACTTCTGAAACTGGGTGAAACTAGTTTTGCCACAACTATAAAATCCATAACCTCTGTAACCTCCGAAACTCTCATAATTAAAAAAAAAATATAATGTGCGCAGTATTCAGTGTTTTTAATGTGCATTTATTTCTTTTGTGTGAGAAACTTATGTTATAGAGTGTAGAAAAGTTTGGATAATATTATTGAGGTAGTGATAATAGTATAGAAGAAAATTATGTTAAAATTCAAAATGTTGATAAACCAGAAAATAAAAGTAATAAATTTTATAATAAGGTGATACAAAGTAATAAAATTGGTTCTCATAACCAGCCGGGTCAATCTGTGTTAAATTTTAAAAAAAAATTTTATATATTATTACTATACCGGGTACAATTTTTTAAAAAATTACAAAAAAATTTCATGAATTTTACATATAAAATTTTTTGAAAAAAAATTAAAAGCTGGGTTTCCGGGCTATTTTTGAAATTTTCATGTTATGAGAACCAATAAATTATGTTTGTATGGCCTAATGTATAGTAATATAATATTGTAAAGTAATAAATAAATAAATAAATTTTTATTATTATAATGTCATAAAAAATTAAAATTAGGTTTGGGAAAGTTTCGGATACTAAATAATTTAAACTTAGAGTTTCGGAGATTACAGAAGTTTGGGCAAGTTTTGGAGGTATCTTAAAAGGCAAAACGTTTTGCCAATCACAAAACAGTTTCGCCAGCAACATTAGATTAATGTAAAAAAAATGGCCTCGTAACTTCGTTAAGATAGTTATATTCTTAATCCTGATATGTTTTCTTTCTCAAAATTCAGAATCATTAAAGCTATACATCTAAAATAATCATGGGGATATATAAATCATATAAACCCCATTTTCAACTAAAGAGATGTAATCAAATTCGACTAAAAAAACAAAAGGATTTATGAAACAATATAATAAGTGAAATAACTCAATGTCTGGTTAAAATAGATAAACCTCAACTTCAGGCTATTTTCAATACAATTACGTACAAATAAGATCAATTATCAAACAAATTAGATCTAAAAACTGAGTATCCTAGTATGTATCAGTAAAGCGGTTTAAACTTCATTTATCCTCTAGAAAATTGGTAAAGAAATTAATCACAAGGATTAAAAGAAATAAAGGCAAATTTGGAGAAAACTCCACTTCAAGAAATACATTTACCATTATTTGGGCCTGATATCGCCTCTATTAATAATAATTAAAGTATTTTAATATATAATTTGTTGCCATTCAATTAATTATTATGTCAATACTTAAAATATCATTGAATTAGAATAAAAATAAATTGAATTATCGCTTTATCAGTATGACATACTATAATAAACCAGAGACCATTTTTTATTATAAAAAATCTTTGAATAATAAACTTTCATATGATACTATATATAGTTTTGATTTACATAGTATACTAATGTCACATCCCAGTTTTCCATTTTTCTTATTTATCCAGAATTCTTGGTATGTAAAATTTATTTGTCACGTACTATGAAAAATCACGTGATCGAACACGGCTTTAGACGACCCAGATGATAAGATGCATTACTATGAAGCGCCGTTCTAATCAAAAACTCCGGGTAGTTATCCGATGCATCCAGGGATGCATCCGGTAATAACCGGAATTTTTGCATATCTACCCTGTTCTACCCGGGATGGATATTATCACTGATCGACATAATATGTGATGTCTTAAAGTAGTCTTAAAGTTAGCTGAATTTTCAAATTTTAATTTTGGCAAACTTTTTTATCAAAAAAATTTTTTAATATCTTTATTCGAACGAAGTAATTACTAGACTATTTCTATTAGATAAAATATGAATTCATATTTTTTATTAATCACTAATATCATCATCGATTAATAATTTGATTCTAATAAGTAGCTCAAAAAGTCAATATTTACTGATAGTTTTTTAGGCTACGGTTTTGGGTATAGAAATGGTAAGTTTCGCATATAATGCGAAACTTAGTAATTTTTTTTTTGATTTTTTTTTTTAATTAGAAACGTNTATTAACGTTTCTTTATTTTTTTATAGGTTCGGGCTCGATATAATATAGTGAATTTCACGAAACAACTTTTTTTCGCATTAATTTTTAATTGGAACGTTTATTAACGTTTTTTTAATTGTTTTTTTTACAGATTTCGGGTTTGGGTTATGAAATGGGTAAGTTTCGCAACAAAATATTGCGAAATTTTTTTTTTTTTTTTTGATTTTTTTAACTAGAAATGTTGATTAACGTTTCTTTATTATTTTTTTTTTATAGATTTCGGGTTTGGAGACGTAATGTACAAGTTTCGCAACATTTATGTTGCGAAACTTCTTTTTTTATGTTTTTTTCATTAAAAACGTTTACTAACGTTTCTCTCTTTTTTTGTAGGTTTCGGATTCGGGAAATTGACTGGTAAGTTATGCAAAACTTAGTTTTTTTTATTTTTTTTTTTATTAAAAACGTACTTTTTTACCTTATGTTGGTTTCAGAATTTGGAATTGGAAACACCGAAACAGTAAGTTTTATTACTTTAATTGTGAAACTGATTTTTTTTTAGAAAAGAACATTTTCTAACGTTTTAATATTTTTTTATAGTTTTTGGAATCTTTGGATCAAGTTTAGGATACAACTAGTTTCATAGGTACCTTTGAAACGTAGTTTCTCTTTTGCTTTTTCATTAGAAAGGATTTCATTGGATATTTTTATTTTATAAGCTAGGCTCGGCTTCTATTTTTGGAAGATGGAAGATAAGTTTTAAATTATATTAATAATTATTAAGAAAAAAGTTGTTAATTAAATAATTTATAATTGTAACAGTATGTGTTTTTTAACGTGTTTTCTATTATATTTATTTAAAATTAATGTTCCCAAAATTATTTTGAAAATTCAGCCGGCTTGAAAACATCACATACAGTACTATGTCGATCAGTGATAATATTCATTCCGGGTAGAGTTTGATCCAGGGTAAATATGCGTGGATGCATCCATGGTAGTACCTTTGATATATCCAGGGTAGTTTGGATGCATCCAGGGTAATTGGTCAAAAATCCCGGGTACTACCCTGGATGCATCCGGGGTAACTACCCGGGGTTTCTGATCAAATCGGCGCTTCATAAATTACACTGTCATAAGTAAATGGATAAAATTGGATCTTCATTTAAGTTGTAACACAATTTGTCTTTTCGTTAAAAATTTTTTTTAATAATGTCAAGTAATAATAAAGAATGTGAAAAATGTGGTAATTATAAATTGCGTGAATACTGTAAATTATGTCAAATAAATTATTTAAAAGATAATTTTAAAAATTGGACCAGTGAGAATATAATAATCGATGATTTTATTCAACAAAAGCAATTACAAATTAACTTTTGGGAAAATGTGTTTGAATGGATACCGTATGATCAATTCAATGATATTAAAAAAATAGGAAAAGCTGGTTTTGCTACAGCAATATGGAAAGATGGTCCATTAAAATATAATCGTAATTCAGAGAAATATGAAAGAAATTTAAATGAAAATGTTGTTTTAAAATATTTATATAACTCACAAAATATTTCTAGTGAATTTTTAAATGAGGTATGAAATTTTATGAATTTAATTGATTTAATATAATAAAAATATTTTTAATATTTTTTCATGTTTAAAAATAGGCTAAATCATATTTAACCAGCAATAATAGTTATGGAATATCTCAAAATCCGGATACAGAAGATTATATTTTGGTTTTTTTTAATAAATATTTTGAAGAATATTGTGAAAATTGTAGTATAAAATATTTGAATAAATGGAATAAATGGTGTAAACTATGTCAAATAAATTATTTAAAAGATAATTTTAAAAATTGGACTAGTGGGAATGTAATGATCGATGATTTTATTCAACAAAAGCAATTACAAATTAACTTTTGGGAAAATGTGTTTGAATGGATACCGTATGATCAATTCAATGATATTAAAAAAATAGAAAAAGCTTTTGCTACAGCAATATGGAAAGATGGTCCATTAAAATATAATCATTATTCAAAGAAATATGAAAGAAATTTAAATGAGAATGTTGTTTTAAAATATTTATATAACTCACAAAATATTTTTGAATTTTTAAATAAGGTATGAAATTTTATGAATTTAATTAATTTAATTTAATAAAAATATTTTTAACATTTTTTCATGTTTGAAATAGGTTAATTCATATTTAACCGTACATAGTTATGGAATATCTCAAACCCCAGATACAAATTATTATATTTTGGTTTTTTCTAATAAATATTTTGAAGAGTATTGTGAAAATTGTGGTAAAAAAAATGGGAATAAATGGTGTGAACCATGTCAAAAAAATCATTTGAAAGATAATTTTAAAAATTGGACTAGTGGAAATGAAATAATTGATTATTTTATTCAACAAAAGCAATTACAGATTAACTTTCAGGAAAATGTGTTTGAGTGGATATCATATGATCAATTCAATGATATTAAAAAAATAGGAAAAGCTGGTTTTGCTACAGCAATATGGAAAGATGGGCCATTAAGATATAATCATAATTCAAAGAAATATGAAAGAGATTTAAATAAAAATGTTGTTTTAAAATATTTATATAACTCACAAAATATTTCTAGTAAATTTTTAAATAAGGTATGAACTTTTTTATGAATTTAATTAATTTAATTTAATAAAAATATTTTTAACATTTTTTCATGTTTGAAATAGGTTAATTCATATTTAACCATACATAGTTATGGAATATCTCAAAACCCAGATACAAATAATTATTGGTTTTTTCTAATATACGTTTTGAAGAATATTGTGAAAATTGTGGTGAAAAATATAATGATTCTTTTGAAATTACAAATAAATGGTGTGAACCATGTCAAATGAATCAAAATAAAAAGATTAATGACCTCATCAAAGATATGCAGTTTATTAATTACGACTCTTTATTTGAATTTGTAACATATGATCAGTTTAATAATATCAAAAAAATAGGCAAAGGTGGATTTTCTACAGTATATTCAGCAATATGGAAGAATGGTCCGGTAAGATTTAATACAAATATAGGACAATGGATAAGAAAACCAAATAAGAAAGTTGCTTTAAAATGTTTATACAACTCACAAAATTTTATTGATAAGTTGTTAAGTGAGGTATGAAATTTCTTTAAATTTTAGTTTATATGTTTTTACATATTTTTGATATGTGTTTTTTTTAATAGGTTAAAGCATATTCAAATCGAGATTTTGATAGTATCCTTAAAATATATGGAATATCTCAAAATCCCAATACAATGGAATATATTATAATTCTTGAATATGCAGAAGGTGGAAATTTTAATGATTATTTAAATAGAAATTATGAAAAAGTTGATTGGCTAAACAAGTTACAAATACTAATTTATATAATTGAAGGTCTTAAAGAAATTCACCAAAAACAAATGGTACATCGTGATTTTCATATAGGAAACATATTATTTAAATATATTCAATATAATAATACATGTATTTCTGATATGGGATTATGTGGAGAAGTTTGTAATGTTGATGAAACAAATATTTATGGAGTTATGCCTTATGTAGCTCCTGAAGTTTTAAGAGGCAAACTTTATACTCAAGCAGCAGATATATATAGCTTTGGTATGATTATGTATTTTGTAGCAATTTGGAAACAACCTTTTGATAATCGTGCTCATAATGAGATTTTAGCATTAGATATATGTAATGGTATTAGACCTAAATTGGATGAGCTCAATGAGCTGAAAATACCAACATGTTATATTGATTTAATGAAAAAATGTTGGAATTCAACTCCAGAAAATAGACCAAATGCTACTGAAATAGAAGAATTGATTTGGTTATTCCGTTATTCATATGCACTAAATGCATCAGAATTTGAAAGTAATGTGAAAATTAGAAAAGAACATCAACATTATGAAATTGAAAAGCAGTTTAAAGAAGCAGAAGAATACAGAAAAGCAAACCCTTTATCTATTGAAAATAACCAATCAACTACTCATCCACAAGCTATTTATACATCTCGATTACTTAATCGTTTCACAAAAGATCTTATCAATTCTGAATGTTTAGACTGTGCAATCACTGATTAAAATCAACGTTAGCTATCAATATTAGCTATGGTATGACTTCTATATTTTATTTTTTATTTGATATATTTAGTTTATATACTTATTTTACATACATATTTTATATACAAATTTTTGTTCAACACTGATTATAGAGTAACATGTATACTTTTTTACATAATAAAATTGGTTTGTAATTGAACAAGCTATTTAATGTACTACATATAAAAATCAATGATTATTAAAAGTAAGATAAAATAATCGAAAATACTATTAAATGTCAAGAATTAAAAGTAAATTTCAAAATAGAACCCCTTTTTTTGCTAGGAGGGACCTGCTATAATGTGAGAAAAAAACTGAATCAGACCAAAATTGATATTGTTGAAAGGTAAAACATTAGGAGACACTATGAGTGGTGGTGGGCAGTGAGGTTTAATAATATTGGTGCATCCCATTGGAAGATTTTCTTGAAAATAAAATGTAAACAGGAAGTCAGACAACAACCCTTCACCTAAAAGTTTATCTTAGTTTCACTGATGTTAACCAGAAAAGAATCATTAACAGTTAAAAGTCTTTCCCATGAGTAAACAATTTAACCCTAAATAATAAGTTTTGTTCCACATGCAGACTTATCCAAACATACCCAGCTGAAATGTTAAATCGTTGCTTATCAATATTTAATTTATTAATTGGTATCATATGATATGCAAGTATGTTAATAATCAAATTATTTGGTAATATTTTTTTTAAAAGATACTTTTAAAAGAATATCTTCTAAAGATATATGATAAAATCTAATTAATTTAATAAATCTGCTTAATCTTCTTTTTATCATTGTAAATTCATTTACGTTCCATTCGTTAATATTGTGCCGAATAATAGGATCATGATAATAGGATCCTGACTAGTGCTTTGATCCGGATAAAAACCGTTATCCGGATAAAATAATTATTCTATCCGGATAAAAATAGTTATTTAATAAAATTCGGGTTAGGATCAATTATTTTTAAAATTTCAGTACTATAAACATATTCCTGACATTAAGGGCTTTCGAACAAACTATGAATCATAGAAATCTGACCATTAGTTCCCGAAATATTTTGAATTATCCGAATCCCAACGATCNGGATAAAATCNGTCNAAAATCGGATAAAACCGNGGATATAACAGCGGATTATCNGTTTTATCCGGATTTTATCCGGATAAACCAGACTCGGATCAAAGCACTAATCCTGACTACATGCCATTTTAATAAAATTTTTCAAATACTGACGTAAAAATCATCTATTTACTCAAATTTAGTAATCATCATTGTGATTTTTGATTATCTGTTATGGGTATGTTGATTAAGTAGTAAGTAAATTTGTCTAACACAATAATTGAATAATAGGTATCGGAAAATTTTTACATAATGTTTTAAAATGTGTTCAATTTTATTAAGATTTAGAAAGTTGTGAATTATCTGTCAGTCATATCTTAAACATGTCATTTTAATAATAATTCACAAATGTTATATCATATTTTTTTTGTCTATATATATATATTTATTAGCTTTAAAATTTATTAATAAAAGAATTGTAAAACCAATAAATAAAGTTATAATCCATCTTATATTATCTGTTTCAATTAATAAAGTCATTATATACTGTATCAGAATTTGGCTTTTTTTATAGGGAAGAACGTTTAATATTAGGAATTGACAATATCATTGTAAAGCTTTTATTTTGAAATTGCTTATATAATAAATTATATATATCTTTTTTTCTTATGAATTTCAATCTAGTTAATAAATTCACAATAAAAAAATTTTATATACTAAGTATATGATTTTTATTTTATAATTTTAGGCTCATGATGAGTGAAAGATCATGTTCAATGAACTTTTAAATTATTAAGACATAATCTAAAATTAATAAAATTTTTTTTTTTAGATTCTGCTGATATTTTGATAGATCAATTTTCATTCATTTATTTAGCTGACTGACTCAGATGAAAAAGAGTAAATAGAATGTGTTTTGAAAAGTTTTTGTTCATATTTGAAGTATTTCAATTAATAATGTATGATTTCTAATCTAATTAATTTACTTTCATGAATAATTTGGAACTTACCAGAAAATTTTGCAATTAATTCTATAAGTCAATTCTTGAATTAATTAATAAAATATGCTGTTTCACTGAAACAAAGATAACTCTTAAAAATAGCCATAAAGGACATACAGATTCTGTCTGTAATCAATCAACCCATAAATATATAAATAATATAATTTATAGCATAGAAGTAAGGAATAATAACATACTAGATTAATAAGATTAATCTTTCACATTTGCAATATAAAATTTGGCCTTCATCTCTGATACTTCCTGTATATATAGATTCCAGATCAATTAATCAACCAATCTTGACTAATATACTTTATGATAAGAAACCATTTTTAAATCTTTTATATGATTTTTTGAACTTTGATTGTTTGTATCATCTCTGATATTATTGACTTTAACAATAAATATGGGAGTGAAGGGAGCTTCCTGGAAGTCCAACCCTGCACATCAGTCAACTGACAGTCTGTATTTTTTGGTACAAATGCAACATCTGGTACCCTAATTACCCTATGATGAAGTAACACCACTATTTTGTTGAGTAAAGACATTCTATATAACTAACTGTCTTGCAATTTCTGCGACCACCTTTTCATATCACTGGGAAATTGTTGTTTCATTAATTGTAAATTGTTCTTTGGCTTCATCGACCTTTTGCCATCCTTTATGGAATGTCTCTCTATAGTATGGAGATTGTGACATGGGTACTAGCTTTCCATTTTCATCAAAAAGGTTGACAGGCTCTCTGTTAATTTTTAAAGTATAGTTTTTTATATAGGATTTGTTGAAGTTTAAACTATAAAGGTTTATTTTTTTATTATGATTTTGGATATGTTTGTAAAATTTGATAAAAAAAATTGAGAAATAGGTATTTATAATAAAAATCAAATCAATGATATTGTTAAATTGTTAAAAGCTAATTTCCAAGCAGAATTTGGAACATTTTTAAAAAATATTCAATTTTTTAAAGTTCAATATATAAACAATAAAAAAAAATTTAGCAAAAGGGATTTAAATTTGATTTTTTCACACTGTCAAATATAATTAATGGATCAACCATATGACCAAATATTTCGAATAACAGTTTTTAAATCAAACTAATTTTTTTTTGGTATAATAATACTGTTTTTTTAGAAAATTATATGATTATTATAATATTTTTTTGATATTAAAATAATAATTAGTAACAAATATGATAATTAGGATTTTCTCACACTTAATCAAATACGGACAAGTGAAAAAAAAAGTTAAAATCATTAAAATCATCAAAATTAAATAAATCAAGATGTTGGTTACTATTGTACTTAATTACTATGACATTAATCTGTCAATTCTGAATGTGGATGTAGGAACATACTTGACTATTTTATTCTATCAAGAGTATTGAATTTTTTTTAATAATATATGAATACATGATTATATTAAATAACTAGAAAAATTCCAAGCATAGTTTTAGTAAGTTTAATTGAAAATTCAGGAAAAGAATTATTCAGGCTATTTATTAAAATTGTCCAAACTTAAATGTCTATAAATTTATTAATTAGTTGTCATATATATCCTATGTTATTGCAAATTAGAATTAAAAATTATTTAGGCTTAATAGAGGAGCATAAAGCAAAAGAAATAACTAAAAAATATGATGATAAATTTTATTTTTGAATTGTTCAAAAAAAGGTTTAAAAACTTAAATTTTTTTTTACTTAAGTATTTATTTATTTTCTTTTTTTTGCAATTGTTAAAAAATAGTTAGTTATTTATTACTAATAAATTAGTCAATAAGCATAACATTTAAGAATGCATATTATGAATGATTGTTTGCCTTCAATTATTCATGTTCTAAACTATGTATACTAAAAACAAAAGTTATTGAACTCCATAGCATAGAAATCATAATTTTTGAATTGCGTAAACAATAGAAAATTTCTGATGGATAGTACAATTCCAAATTACAGATAATTCAAATAAGAAAATAAACGTTTTATTATTCAATTTTTTTTGTTTAATGTTTTTTATTAATTATAGTAAATAAATATTTTTTTCAATTATTAATTGTTCATTTGATTATTTAAAAATTAAATTTAAAAATTTCAGTCTAGTTAAATGTTTCTACCTTATCTAAACAAATTATTAATTTTACTAACTATTATCTAAATATTGTCTATTGTTTTAGCATTTGTTCTACTTTTTTTTCATTTTCTAATTTTTCCCTGTGATCATTCCTTCATTATCATTCTTTATTCTTGTTCATTTTCTTTTTTTTTTTTGCAATATATAACACCATTTCTTTCTATTTCTAACCTATTATTGTTTCAAATTAATTTTTGTATGATTCAATCAATATTACAGAACTTGTTAACTTTAAATTATTCTCCTATTTTATTTCTTGGTATTGCATTCATTATTTCTTAGTAAATCTTACTTTTTTTTTTAAACTTTGTGAGTATTCCTGGTACTTTTTTATTCTTTATCAGTATACCTCAAATTGTCCTTTCCATTTTTCATATGCATTTCTGGTTTTAGCTTCTCCTTTTTTTCTTCTCATCAAATTTTCATTCTCAATGATTTCTTTAGCCTTCATTAATTTTAGTTGTTAATTTCTTGTTGTTACATGGATTGTATATTTGTTCTATCCTCAGTTTCTTTTTGTTTTTGCTTTTTAAATTGTCTAATATGATCACTGCACCTTTATTTTTTCTGCTTTATCCTAATTTTCTGTTAATAAACTTGTTTCTTTTCTCATTATGACTACTAAATATTGCATATTCTTTTAAATCTTTAAATATATATTTATCATTACATTCAATCAGTTTTGATTTTGCTAAATCTCATAATATCCATTGTTTATCTTCTTTTTAGGAAAGGCAGGTTCATGTTTTAGTGTTTTACAGTTATTCTTTTGGTATTTCCAACTGGTTACTTGTATTACTTTAGGCGTGGTATCTTTAGAGTTACTGGACTTTTAAAATGAAAGGGATTCTAATCTAAACCAAACCGCAGATAGGAGGGATACTCAACTATCTAACCAGTCTTTCCTTGCCTGATATGAAGAAACCCTCAATATACAGTATAAGGAAGAGAAAAGGAAGTTTAAAGGAATTTAAAAAAGAAATCAAACCAGCCAGATATGAGATACTCAAGTATACTCAACTACCTGACTGGACCTTCCTTGCCTGATATGAGAAAGATCTCTATATACAGTATAAGGAAAGTAAGAGAAAAGTTATTATTAAAGGGACTGAGAATATAGTTTTTAAAAAGGAAAATGAAAAGATAAAAATTATAGAGAAAAAAGAGTTTAGAGGGAGAATCCAGTAAATTTAGTTTTTTTTTAAATTTAGAGAAAAAAAAATCTTATGAAAATAGTAGGTATTTATAAATTTTTATTTTACCTTTTGTAAAATTTACAAAGGATATGTCATGATAAGTTTTTATTATTGATTATGTAATGTACTACTTAATTTAGATTGGGTTAGCCAAGTAAAGTATCTATTTTTTAGGCTATAATTAAGTAATATTAGAAGATACTAGATTTATAAGTCACAATTTATAATTTATAATTTTATAGCTTATTAGTTATTGATTTTATAAAATCATATAAATCTATTACATAAATATTGCTGAATATTACTACTGATCACATATGTGGCTGTGAGATAGTATTACCTAAAATCCTGTTTGATAATAAAAGAGGATTAGCTTTAACTGAAAAATGTTTAATTTTTTCTTTTATTACGAAATAAATATTATGCTTTGTTTCCTTTTTCAGATTAATTAACTAATTTAGTGCAAATATGCATGATTATATTTTATATAGATGAAATTTTGATTACAATAATATTTACAAAAATATTTAATAATAGTATCTTTAATTTATTCAATTATATATTATGTGGCATTAACATATTATAGAAATTGTAAATAAAAAAAAAATCATTTTAAAAGTATAAACTAGTAATTTACGTGATGTGATTTATCATGCTCAATTTATTGTTGTAATGTTCGTAGGTTTGACTTATTTAATATTAATATTTTTAGTTCATCAAAATATCATCAAATTGGCAGAACCTAAATTTTATAATTTGTTATATATTTTCAGTTTATTTGCTTATTGACTAGTTTTATGTAAAAAATTGGGTATTTCTAAATCTCACCGGCGGTAATTGTCACTACCGGTGATTGTTCCCGCTTAATTCTGGCCAAATATAATAATTTCGGCCAGAGTTAATGTAAAAAAAAAAAAATTTATAATTTAAAAAATTTAAATCATAGGTATGTTAAATAAATATGGTTTGATATCAATCGCATCAAAATTTGAAAATATTTAATTAAAAAGTTTAACTTAAAAGTAAAAAAAAGGGTAAAAATCAAATTTTCATGTTTTCCACAAAAACTATCTAAACAACAGCTCTTCTAACCTTAGAAAACCCTTTTCTATTCACAAATTTACATTATTGATAGTGTTTACAATACGAATAGGTTAATATATTTGTTGAAAATTCAAATAAAGTAAAAGAATTTCATGTGCGGTGAACCGCTGGTGACATTTAGCAAAATTAAAATAATGGATTGCTTCTGAAGCAAAATTACCGATATGGTTAACATTTTATCTGTTGAAATAGGTTCTTGAGGCAATAACTTTTAATATCAAAGAGTAATCTCAGGGAATTATGAAATAATTCATACTTGAATGAAAATTTTTTTAAATGAAATTGGTTATCTTCCATTTTACAATAAATTTTGTTAACTAATTTTTTAGCTAATATCATTTCAATTTTTTTGTAAATCAAATGTATAGTTTATATATTTCTCCTTTTATAGATTTTTTTTTGATTATACTTTAAAATCTTATTATTCCATTCAAAATTAATAAAATTATTATCTTGTGCTTCATTGATGAAATGACATATTCTTTAGAAGTAGAATTATTCCAAGATGAATATTCAAGATAAATATTCTAGAAATTCGAGACTTTCACATTTTCCAATATGAATTGCTACAACCGACATCATCCAATAAGTCATTGTGTAATTTAATTAAAAAATCCAAAATTACATATAAATAAATTCCATTATCTTTTGCTCTATTAATGATTCATTAATGGTTTGTTAAAAGATAATTTTTTGGATAATTGGGTTGATATTGATTAATATGGCTGATGATCGAATTCCAACCAAAAGCAAATTTTTCAAAAAAGATTTTAAATTAATGTATTCATTGTCATCTGCGGATTCTTTTTTAATAAATTCATGAAAATGTTAAAATTTTAGCTGCTTTTCTAGTTAAATGATATTCAAGTTTAGGACCCAAAATTTTTACAAATCTGACAATTGGATATAGATGCTTTATGACGGAGCTTTAAATTTACATAATGTTTAAAAAATACTGATAGAAGAGAATATTTATCCGAATTTAATATTATTATAAAAAATGCGAAAATCTTCAAAGTTTACTTTTCTAATTGATTTCAAAAGTTCAGGAAGATAATTTATTTCTACATCAGTAAAATTACCTAGCCATGTAAATTCACTTTTTAATATAAATCTGATACAAAATAAGAATATATGGCGTGGATAAATGAATTATCATCAAGTTCTTTTATAATTCCATTAATTCCTTTGATTAATGATTTAGATAAAGAATTATCTTGAGAAAAATTTTCCAGAATTTTTATATGAATTCTTTCAAAAATGTTATTGAAGTTATCCGTTACAAGGTAAATCCTGTTGTTTTACAAATGATTTAATTGAATGTTTGAAGTAAGGTTATGGCTCATTCAATTCAAATTTGTTGAAAATTGTTTGAATTATTTCATAGCAAAGTTCCGCCATATTTGAGTTAATGTTTTGAATATTATCATTAAAAGTTTTCAATCTAATTGAAAGTTTTAAAGCTTCTTCGGAATTCTTAATCAATGTGCAAAGTATTTGTTTATTCTGTTGAATTTCAGTGGTAAATATTTTTTCAATTACACTCTTNATCAATTTGAAAGGANTCCTTGAAAACAAANTTTTGTAAAGAATNAAACNANCTTCAGATTCTAAGGAAATAAGTTTAAGACTTTTTGTAATAAATGATATAATCGGGATTACATCATCATTATTGTCTNAANTAGCAAATACTAGATCAATAATTTCAACATTAATAAGTTCTTGCTTTCTGAGAGATTTTCTTAAATAAATAATTTCTTTGATTTTTTCTAATGGAATTGATTTGATTTTCAAAAGATCATTACATAGTAATAACAAATGCTAATCTGAAGAAAAACTCTTTGAATCATTAATTTTATCATACATGGATAAAATAACATTTCATATCTTTGCTTCCATGGTTTATCATCATATATATTTTGTAAAAATAGATTAATCGCTTCTTTAAAAAGATATTGATCAAGTTTTCCATAAATAATAAAATCGTTTTGAGCTTTTGTAATAAGATTTGGAAAATTTTCAAGTAACTTTAATTGAATCAAAATTTCGTTTGTATGTTTTCACCAACAAATATAAGGATCATCAACAATTTTATTTCCAATTAGATTTCTTAAAACAAAGTCCAATTTTTTTTTACTAGTTAATTCAATTGAATAAGTTGATAAAAAAATTCTAAATAAATATTGTAATATAATTCTAAATATTTTTGTAAATTTTATAATTTGAATGAATAGAAAATCAAATTATTTTTAAAAACTTCAATATGATATTCAATCAATTCATCATGATTAATATTTTCCAACACTTTTTTAATATATCAACTTTGCTGGAATGTTTAAATTGCACTAGTCTATATACAGTTACTATGATAAAGAATTCAGTTATTGTGCATTAAGACAATTATAAATCAATTTCACGACTAATATAATAAATCGATACTATTATAAAAAATATATTATCAAAGTTGTGTGATAAATATTTAGTAAACATATTTATAAGATTTAGCAAAGAATTGATATATATTTTTAAAATTTCATTATATTACAATGTGAATATGTAAGTATGTAAAGAATTAATAACATATTTTTAATATTACAATCTTCAAGTTGTATTCTTGAGATCCATTTAACTATCATGCGTGAAGCAATTAATTCCATTTGATATTTTAAATCAATTCATCAATATCATTATTTTGAACCTGAAATTATAATAAAATCTAAAGCTATTATATTCATGTGTAACACTAAACCTAAAAAAAAATAAAAAAATTAAAAATTAAAAATATAGTTTTAAAGATAGAATAAAATTATGATAAAAGATGAAAAATAACTTTCAAATCCATTGTATCTGCAGTACCAACCCTAAAAATTAAAAGAAAAGTATTAACAAATAAAATAAGATAAAAATTGTACCAATAGAAATGAAACTTATTTTCAAATCCATCATATTTATAATCGAACCTGAAAAAAAATAAAAAAAGTATTAAATATAAGTCTAATACTGAACCTAAAAATTTTTTAAAAAAAAGTATTACAAAATAAAATAAGATGAAAATTGTAACAATGGAAACAAAATTCATTGTCAAACCCATCATATTTGCAATTTCAAAAATAAAAAAGTATTAAATATAAGTATAAGGAATAAAATTGAGCAAAAGACAAAAATTACCTTTAAATCTATCGTATCCACAGTACTGAACGGTCTGAACCTAAGAAAAAATAAAAAAAATTAAATATATAAGGTTAAAGAATAAAATTGTAATGAAAGGCACCTCACCTTCAAATCTATTGTATTCGCAGTTCTGAAAAAAAATTAAGAATAAAATGAAAGTAAAAATATAATAAAAAAAGAGGCAAAACTCATCTACAGTATTTATTTGGTATCTTATAATTAGTCAGTTTTTCTTTGTTAGTATTTCATTATGTATTAAGTGAATTATGCATATATTATTTTGACATTAAGAGATAATGAAACATTTGGAAAAAGAAAAGTGAAAACGATAAAGGCAAAAGTTTATTATTACCTTATATATAAATCATACTATTATAGACTTTCTATATATTGTTTTTTTATTTATTTAACTATTATTTATTATATGAGTCAAAATTAAGTTCCATTTAATTACTTAAATAGATTGTAGAGAATAACTAATTTCTAAAGATTAAATTCACTACAGTAGCAGTGACTAATTTATAATGAAATCTAAAGTATTATATTTATAATTACAGTACTTATGTATTCCACAATGAAGAAGATTATTAAGTAAGTCACATAACTTTTTATTTATAAAAATTGCTCTCTTTAATATAAACGTTAAAAATTTACCCATAAAGATAAAAAAAAATGAGCAAAAATATCCTATACCTGGGTCAAGAAAATGTATGATCTGACTCATCAGAGGTTTACAGTCATTAAAATTATTATTTAATGCTGATCCAATTCAAAGTCTTAGTTTTGTAAGTAATAATTTAAATGAAATTAACTAAATAAATTGCAGCGTTCACAAAAAAGTTCAATTTAGATAACATCATACAATTTTCTCTGTAATTTGTACATTGTAAAAATGATTTAATTTAATTTTTTTATATTATTTAAACATAAATTATCAATCAGCTATTTTTTCAAAATATAATATTTTCAATTTATAGTTAAAAATTTCTGTAAATTAATCTATTTGGTTAATTTCTACATTTCTTGCTATTTTTAAGGTATACTTATGATTATTCGCTACGATTTCAAGGCGACAAGTTATCCTAATTATTTGCGATTCATGACAATATAAAATTCAGTCACATGATCGTCTCGATCATGTGAATGGTTTGTCAAAAACCGGGTTTCCGTAAAGTAATTCTTCAAAATAAAATTTCTTATAATAATTGATCTGAAAATAAAATGTAAACTGATTAAAAAAAAAAATTCACCTTGTCTAATTCAATTGGAAAATTACCATCAATTGAAAAAATTTTCAATAATGAAAATAATGGGTCTAAAATGAAGAAAAAATCATTTATCTATGAAACAATCATTCATGAATAAAATAATTGATATCATCAATAATTTATTTCTGTCAAGAATCTATATGTTGCCATTTCCAATAATTTAATAGTAATATCAAAATAAACTTTATAAATAGTTTAATAATTATTAAATTAAATTGAAATTATATTTAAACTTATTTCTGTACCCAACGATTGTAAAAATATTATTAATATCTGAAAGATCACGATTTTTTATTTATTTCATTCATCAAATAATTACGTAAAATTAAGGAATTGTTTCAAAAATCAAATTTTTTTTCACAATTTTTTATTTGAAATACGAGATTCAAACATATTTCACTCCGATCCCTGATTTTAGATAATACTTTGTAAATATGATTTTTGTAAACTTTTAAATGATGATCTATTCTGTTCATATCCAAATAAAGAATTGCTGCAACTATTCATAAAATAAATTTCTCAAAATTGTTTAATTTATATTTCGAGATAATCATTGGCGGATTAATATTGTGCAAATAATATTCAAGAAACATGAATTGATTTTCACGTAATATGATTTTACATATTTGAGAGATAAAATTTTAAAAATTGTATTTTATTCCATAAATATAATTCAAATTTAAATTAAATACCTTAAAGTTAAAAAATACTCGTTAAATATTTATGATAGTACCAGACCAACAATTGTGGACATTTTTCCTCTTGATTAGGCCAGGCAAAAAAAAAAATTTAGATTCTCGTGTCAGTTTTTTGAAAAAATGAAAAAATCACGTGATTTTAAGTATACAAAAAGCCAACGTGCATAAAAAAAAAAACTCTTCAAGCCTCGAAAGCTTTTAATGAATTCCTCAACAATACAAAGTTAGAACCCTTAATACGTGTCGCGAAACTCTTTCCCATTGACTTCACTAGCACACACACTACTGGTTCCAATATATCCCGGACGATCTACGCCTACAAATTAACCAAAATTTCTATCAAGGTCGAAAAATCCAAGCCGCCAACCTAATCCTTACCACAGACGATAAACTTCAACAGTATTACCCCAATTTATATCCGTCCTCCCCGATCACTTGTCCTCTATGTAACTTATCCGAAGATAATAATATTCATATCGGAAATTGTGATTCGTACTTTCATGATCTCAATCGTCTTATCTTTAAATATAAAAACTTCCTTCGTTCTTCTATCACGTCATTGGCCCTTCCACCCAACATACATAATAATTGTACTCATCTTTTAGAATCTTCACCACTTTTTGATCCTATTCACACCTCGTTAATTGAAGACAACCATCCTCTATATCTATTAGTACACAATTATATCCCCGAATGTTTTTCGATACTTTTAAAAGTTTTTACGGTCATCGCACCAAATCG
>QKYT01000154.1:57987-142422 GCA_003550305.1 Glomus cerebriforme | reverse complement strand
AAAAAAAAAATCATGAGTAAAAAAAAAATCATGAGTAAAAAAAAAATCAAAAAAAATCATGAGTAGAGTAAAAAAAAAATCATGAGTAAAAAAAATCATGAGTAAAAAATTTTTTTTTTTTTTGATGTGACTCAAATCAAGTCACTATTAATTACTAGAGGATAATGACGCGGTCTCATATTACGGTACGTGAATTAGCAAGCATACTTATTTCGCGTGATAATTGATTACAAATATCTCGCATACATCAATATGATCTATATCATATTAATTTGAGATTGATAATTAAATTTGACCATTTAAAGACTAAAATCTTATCAATTTTACATGACTATAAACGTATACTATATTTATAGGGTCATGCCGGTTTTATTGCACTAATATTTATTATAATTGTTCAATCTAAAATATGATTATACATTAATAAGTTGTATTAAAATGTCATGATCATTAAACTATAATTTATAATTATGTCAATACTTTAACATGTTCTTGTGGTGGTTGTGGTCACAGTATATACGTTGTGGAAATATTCAAAAATTTAGTACAGAAGATATACTATCTAGAAGGTATTGAAACGTGATTGAGATCCATTAATTGTCCTCCTTTTGTTCATGTCGAAAAAAGGGATGGATAAGTAGTATTGGTTTTTTATATTTTTGTTTCTTGATTAAATCCTTAATTAACAGAATTTTAAATAATGTCAGGTATGGAGTTGTTAATTGTGATACGAAGATGTATGCATTTTTTTTTCATAAAATGAAATACAAAAAGTTTATTGGGCCCATATAAATAATACTTCGATAAAGTTTTTTGAAGCTAAAGATTTCAATACAAAAGAACTTATAAAATATGAAGAGGTAAGTTTATTGTTTGGAATTTATCCCTTCATTTCTTTTACTAATTTTTTTTACATTTTTTTTCTATTCATATATAGATAGAAATTCCTTTAACTTCAGTAATCAACTCAACTTCAGGTAATCCAATGAACAAATTTCTTCAGCAGTAATAGATCTAACAGTAGAGGATGCAACAACAAAATGACTAGCTAAAAAAGGTCAACTATTGCTTGTATTTTATTTCAAAAATAATAACAAACTTTTTCTTGAAAAAAAGCAAAATAATTCTAGTGATACAAATGTACAAATTATCTCGTGAAGATGAAGATACTAGTGAAGATGAAGATAAGGTTGAAGATAGGAAAACGTGCGATAGTGATGAAGACGGAGGTGAGGACGACAAAAATAGCAGTGGATATGATAACTATAATCAAGTTAAACATTAATTTACAAGATGAATTATTGTGTACACAAAAGGAAATCACCACGTATCAAAAATTAACTATTTACTTAAATATTGATGATCATAAGGAATAAATGCTTTCACAAGAAATTTCCTTAAAATAAATCATTTTTATTGCTCTGTCATATTTAATAGNTTTTTAAGTATATGTAATTAATGGATTTAAAGTGTTATACATCCATGAAAAAATAAGGAGTTTCTCACTTACATTTACATTTCTTAATGATGTATTATGAGTAATTCAATAATTGAATGAAATATGAAATAAATTAAATTCATATCGCTTGTGACTTTTTTTCTTATTATTTTGACGGAACCGAATGAATAAAACCAGTTTTGGACCGGTTCCAACCAGTTTTCCAGACAATTCGGGACCAGTTTCAGATTGCGAAAACCAGTTTGCGTTTAAAACGGCCGTAACCGGTTGTTAATTTAAGTAATTCTGTCTAGAATTATGAAATTTCCAAATAAGGAATTTTTAACAACGTAATTCGGGCAAAATTCATAGTGCTGGCTCGAAAATTACGAAAAAATCACCTTTTAAAAAATCACGTGATTATCAATATTCTAGCATCATAAAATTCTTTCATAATATTTTCTCATAATAATTCCTCATAATATCTCATAATATTTTCTTGATAATTTCCCATGATAATTTCCCATGATAATTTCTCATGATAATTTCTCATGATAATTTCTCATAATAATTCCTCATACATAATATTTCATACCATTTTCTCGATAATTTCTCATAATATTTTCTTGATAATTTCCCATGATATCATAATAATTCTTCATAATATCTCATAATAATTATTCAATGATAATTTCTCATAATAATTCCTCATAATTTCTCATAATATTTTCTTGATAATTTCCCATGATAATTTCTCGTAATAATTCCTCATAATATTTTCTTGATCATAATATTTTCTCCGATAATTCATAATATTCTCATAATATTTTCTTGATCATAATATTTTCTCGATAATTCATAATATTCTCATAATATTTTCTTCATATAATAATTCCTCACAATATCTCATGATATTTTCTCATAATAATATTTTTCGATTAATTTCTGGTGTAATTTCTGACATACTCATAATGAAGATGATATAGAATTTTAACTAGTCAGAGTCACGATAACGAATTCTAATATAATAAAAAACTTAATAGATTTTTATCATACTGATCAATAGGCTTATCACAAAATGTCACACTAAGAACTCTGACTCGCTTTACTGCGTTATGTGTCACAAGGTTTTTGTGTTTATTTCTGAGTGCAAGGGTGTATGTATATAACATGCAACAAAAGGAGGATATGAAAACTATCAACGAAGGTGTTAGTAAGTATCTCAACAGCAGTATGAAATTGTTGAAAAGTTAGTGTTCAAAGGTATTTCTGTGTAGAAAAACCTAAAAAGAGCCTAAAGAGTCTAGGTGTATAGATGGACCAGGTTGAAATGGCCTGGAATTTTTCTTATTCTAGTCTAAGAAAAGACCTTTTCTGTTTTAGGAGATGACTTTATTTCCTTTAGACTAGAATCTATATTTTTTATTATTCTAAAATTCAATAAAAAAATTACACAATATATGACTACAGCAGTGTTTTATTGATATGATGCCTATCCAACTATATTATTTGACTGTTTTGAAATAATGAAATAACATGAATTGCATCAAAAAAGTAAATTGGTTAATTAAGATCCTTTTAGATCCACTTATTACATGTTTTTAATAGGGAACCATTAGTTCATTATGTGTCGATACCGCAGTAAAATGAAACTTCTAGGATTCAGAAAAATGCACATCCCTAAGTTTAAAAGATTAGTATTTCTGAAATATACCAAAAAATATTTTATTATTGTACATTATTATTGGATTATCTTGTCCAATTTTGAATTTATCTACCAAATCGTTGACACTTATGTTGAAATTATCAATCTCATAAGTGGCAATTACATTTTTATAATTTTTAAAGATTTTCAAGATTTATCTCTCTGTTGTAAACCATGTCCCGAATCCGATTTGGGATATCCCAAATCAAACTTGGGACAATCCTATGTCCGAAATTTAACCATATCCCAAACAAAACTAGTAAATTTTAAATGTTTAAGACGTCTCAAACTACCATTTAAGACTGGGTTAGTTTGGGACATGGTCAAGTTTCGGATATAAGGTATTCCCAAGTTTGATTTGGGACATGGTAGTGTTTGGGCTACAACATCTCTAAGACGTTATTTAATTTGTGTGACCTAGACTATGCACAATTTTTTTTTTTACGATATTCAAACATATTTTAAATGAGTACCAAGTCTGATCATATCCAAATAAAGAAATGTTTTACCTTATTTGATGACCATTTAATAATATTATAGCGGCGTAATTATTAAAAAAAAAAATAATTCTTTTTTTTTGCCACCCTTCCCTAAAATATAAAAAAATGTCATTCCAAAACAACTTATTAAATAAAGAACCATTCAAATGTGAAAAATGTGACGAACAGTATTCTGTTATTCTTGATACAGAGTATAAATGGTGTGATTTTTGTAAGGTATTAAAAAATTTTACAAACTGGACCAGTGAGAATAAAATAATTGACGATTTTATTCGAGAGAAACAATTTAAGGAATTTTATCATCGTGATATATTATTTGAATGGATATCATATGATCAGTTTAAGAATATTAAAGAAATAAATAAATATGATGAAACTACATTATATTCTGCAATATGGGAGAATGGTCCATTATATCTTAACAATAAAATATGGACAAGAGATTCTAATGAAAAAGTTGATTTAAAATGTTTTTATAACTCACAAAATATTACTGATGAATTTCTAAATGAGGTACAAAGTTTACTACTTATTTAATTTTAACGTTGAATACTTTTTAATAAATTATTGATTTTATTTTTTTTTTATTAGGTTAAAAAATATTCTAATGACTATTATAGTACAAATGCTATATATGGAATATCTCAAAAACCAGATACAATGGATTATATTATGGTTCTTTATAATAATTTTTGTATAGAATGTGGTAAAAGATATACGGATACAGAACATAAATGGTGTAAACCATGTCAAATTAATAATTTAAAAAATAATTTTACAAATTGGACCAGTGAAAACAAAATAATTGATGATTTTATTCAAGATGTACAATTAAATATTAATAAATATAGTGATGCAATATTTGAATGGATACCATACGATCAGTTTAATCTTATTAAAGAAATAGGTAAAGGTGGTTTTGCTACAGTATATTTAGCAATGTGGAAAGAGGGTCCATTAGATTATAACATTAATGAAAGGAAATATACAAGAAAATCAGTAAATCAAAAGGTTGCTTTAAAATGTTTATATAATTCACAAAATATCACTAATGGATTTTTAAATGAGGTATAAAGATTTTTATTAATATGTTTTGTATACTTTTTAATATAATAATATTTTCTTTTTCTTATTTTAATAGGCTAAAGTACATTCAATAAAGAAATCACTACATATTGTTAGTTTATATGGAATATCTCAAAATCCAAATACAAAAGATTATATTATGGTTCTTGAATATGCAGAAGGTGGAAATCTTAATAGTTGGGCAAATAAAAATTATAAAGATTTTAATTGGAAATGTAAACTAAGTATATTATATAATATATTAATTGGACTTAAGGAAGTTCATCAAAAACAGATGGTTCATCGTGATTTTCATACAGGAAACATATTAGTTAAAAAGAATGGGACATACCCATATATTTCAGATATGGGATTATGTGGAGAAGTTGGTAATGTGGATGAAACAAAGATTTTTGGAGTTATGCCTTTTGTAGCTCCCGAAGTATTAAAAGGAAAACCTTATACTCAAGCAGCGGACATATATAGTTTTAGTATGTCTATGTATTATGTAGCAACTGGAAGACAACCTTTTGGCAATCGTGCACATGATCAATATTTAGTATTAAATATATATAATGGAATTAGACCTGAAATAACTGAACCACAAGCACCAAAATGTTACATTGATTTAATGAAAATGTGTTGGGATCCAAATCCAAACAATAGACCAAATGTAATTGAAGTATTTAAATTAATTGATTTATTTTTTGGTTCATATTATGAATATAAAAGAGAACAGCAACATTGTGAAATTAAAAAGCAGTTTGAAGAAGCAGAAAATTACCGAAAAGCAAACCTTTTAACTATTGAAAGTGACCAATCAACTACTCATCCACAAGCTATTTATACATCTCGGTTACTTAATCCTTTTACAAAAAATCTTCCAAAATATGATAATATTAACAATAATTCAGCAGAAATCATAGATTTTACAAAGTAAGTTTTATTAAATTTATGAAATCATATTTCTATTTTGTTTATTAATTTGAAATCATATTTTTCCGTAGTTTACACATTGAAAATAAAAATGAGAAAGAAGAAGAATAAAATGAAAATTGTCGTAATAGTTTAAATTATAGCTTATTGAATTTTTTTCAAAAAAAAAAATTTTTAAGTAATACTGTTTTTTAAATATTTATTATTTTCTTTATTTTATATACATTTATTTATTATTCATAGATAAATCAATCAGTTTGTAATTGAACCAACCCAATTTAAATAAAATTGATATTTTTTATTCGACGTAATACTGTATGTTATTTGTTATTATGCTAATTTTAGACTATAGGCCAGTGGCATAATTATTATATATTCATCGGTATTCAATTGTAAAAAATGGATTTAACATGTGATATCAAATTTTTTGCGATTGGAAATTTTGGTTAACACGACTTACAAGTAAAATAATTTATCAAATTTGTTAATGTATTTTTTGAAATAATTTCAGACTATTATCATACAAATATGATTTGATTTTTGCGTAATTTGATTTTAAGATTCAAATAATATGCGAATTTATTCATATTTTGTGAATTATTCTTTTTTTATTTATATTTTATGCTCATTAATATTAGCAATTGAAGTATATTATAAGGGAAAATTTTTTATTTTTATTTATGTAATAAAATACAATTTTTAAAATTTTTATAATTCAAATTTTAACTGAATAAATAATAACTAAAAATTAAATTTACAAGTTAAATATTTATGACAGTACAATAATTGTAAAATTATTTTTGTTCTCGAACGGATACTTGATTAGCTGTAGCCTTAATTTTTATTTTTCAAAAAATATGACTAATTCTAAAAGTTTTTTCTTAGAACTTTTATTCAATTAAAATAGGGTAGTACACAAACATGAGAAAGTAAGTGTAGTTTTCTTTTCTTTAACAAATTCTTTAGCTCAATGATCTAAAATTCTAAAAAAATAATAATTTTGAGAAATGATAGCTAGAAAAACAAATGACCTTTTTTTAATTTTTTTTAAAAAAAAAGTTAAAAATCTGAGGCATAATCGATCAAAAATTTGATTACCAAATTTTCTGTAATTATACTTATACCTTTCATTAGCCATTTATATGCGTAGTTTTGAAAGAGAGTTTATCATTTTACAATTTATTGAAATTTAATTAATTTATTAATAATTTGGTTTTATGTTCAGCTGACACGATTTTAATTTACGTTTCTTTTCTTAAAAAGTAAACTTATGTTATATGCAAAATTTGTCGAAGGGAAAAATAAGAACAATTTATTATCTATCCTAATTTTGTGATAAAAAATATCTTAGTGACAATGTATTTGAAAAATCAAAGATTTCAAAACAACCTAAAATTTGTTTTCGTTTGTAACGCGTAAACATTTTTAACAAAAATTCAATCCAAGAATTTATTTTAAGGAATTGAGGGTTGGATGGGATTCTAAATGGACAGCAAGTATAGTGATTAAGGTAGTTTATATCCATTTACTATTTAGATGAATGTTACGATTAAGAAATTGTTACGTTTCAGTTTTTCATGGATTATCCTATTGATAACACCCTTATCTGATATCTGAATTCTGAAAGGTTTGTTGGATGGAAGATCATCAATAAACAGTAACTTTGAGTCATCATGACGCGTAAAAAAAAACTGACCCGTGAATTTCGAATCATATACATAACTAAAATATAATAAAAAATCATGACTAAAAAAAATTAATATCAAATTGTGTCATGATTAGTAATTCTTACAATATTTCGTGAGAAGTCTTGAGTTATGAACTGATTCATATCGTAAATATCGTAATTTATTATTGTGAAATCAAAGTATTCAAAGTTTATTGAGACTATTATAATAAGTTGTTACTATAACTCATCACTAAATTGTTAAATCGAAATTTTCAAATATTGCAAATTTATGAATTAAATACTTATAGTAATGATAGTATCAAAAGAGGACAATAGTTAACCAATCATATCAACGTCATTAAAAATTAACCTAGATTTTTATCATACTGATCATAGGCGCTCCAATTTATCAATTTATCGCAATGTATCACACTCAAGATTCTGACTCGTTTTACTGCACTATGTGTCACAAGGTTTTTGTGTTTGAAAGGGTTTTATTTCTGAGTGCAAGGGTGTATGTAACACGCATCAAAAGGAGGACCAACGGACATAAATCACACAACACCATCGCATATGAAACTATCTAGGTGTTAGTAGCAGCTATATAGAATGTTGTTGAAAAGGCTAGTGTTCAAAGGTATTCCTGTGTAAGGAGCCTAAAGAATCTAGATGTGTGGATGGACTCTGATAAAAGAGTTAATTTAAAATGCTTTTATAACCCACAAAATATCAATAATGAAATTCTAAATGAGGTATAAAGTTTTTCTTTTTATTTAATTTAATGTTAAATACAAATAATTGTCCGGAGCGTTAGCGAAGGACTATTTACTGTAATGACTTAACAAAAAATGTTTTATCCCCCGTTTTTGTCCCCGTCACAAACATCAATTTTATTTCCTTTATTGAAAATGCATCATGATTATGTAACACTTTTCTAAAAAATACCCCTGAAATATATATACTAAAAAAGAAGATCGCGTAATGGCATAACACTTGTGCCAAGGTCGCGTCACCCGCGTGACACTTGTGTAGATTGCGTAACACTTAATGTATATAACACTATAACACAAATAATTTGTTGTTTTTGATCTTGATACCGCGACGGACTTAAACGGTTTCCGTTACCCTAGTATAATAATGGTTTTATTGTTTTAATAGGTTAAAAATATTCAACTAAACGTAATAAGACCAATATAATGTTTCAAAATCCAGATACAAAGGCTCTTAATGATAATTATTATGAAGAATGTGGTAAAAAATATACAGATATAAAATATAAGAAACAATTAAATATTAATAAATATGATGAAGTAATATTTGAATGGATACCATACAATCAGTTTAAAAATATTAGAGAAATAAGCTATGATATTGAAATTACATTATATTCGGCAATGTGGGAGAATGGTCCATTATATTTTGTCTGCTATATTACTTTCAATAAAGAAATGTAATCATATTATTAGTATATATGGAATATCTCAAAATTCACTAAAAATTATATTATGGTTAATGAATATGCAGAAGATGGAAGTCTTAATAATTGGGCAAAAAACAATTATAAAGCTGGTATTGTAAATTTAGTATTTTGGTTAACATATTATATGGCCTCAAAGAAATTCATCAAAAACAGATAGTTCATTACAGGAAATATATTGATTGAATATGATGGAAAATATCCATTTATTTCAGATATGGGATTATGTGGAGAAGTTGTAATATAGATGAAACAAAATTTATGGAGTTATGCCTTTTGTAGCTCCTGAAGTATTAAGAGGAAAACCTTATACTCAAGCAAGCAGACATTTATAGTTTTTGTATGATTATGTATTTTGTAGCAACTGGAAGACAACCTTTTCACAATTGTGCACATGATCAATATTTAGTATTAAATCTGAAATAACCGAACTACAAGCACCAAAATGTTACATTGATTTAATGAAAAAGTGTTGGAATTCAAATTCAAACAATAGACCAAATGTAAATGAAATACTTGAATTAATTACATTGTTTTCTCAATCATGCAAGGAATATAAAAGAGAACAGCAACATTATGAAATTAAAAGGCAGTATGAAGAAGAGAAAAATACTGACAAGCAAATCTTTTATCTATTGAAAATAACCAACCAACTACTCATTCACAAGCTGTTTATACATCTCGGTTACTTAATTCTTTTACAAAAGATCTTCCAAAATATAATGATACTGAATATTTAGGTGAAATAGAATAAACAAAATAAGTTTTATTTGAACCCACATTTTTCTGTATTTTACAAATTAAAAATTAAAATAAACACAAAAATTGTTAAAATAGTTTAAAGTTTTTTTATGAAATATAAATTGAAATAGCTTATTGAGTTGTTTGAAAAAAGTGATTTTATGTACTACTTTATTTTATGTATTATTGTAGTCTATTTATTTTGTTATCAAAAAAGTTAATGTATGAGTATATAAGCATAACCTATTTTAATTAAGAATTATTATTATTTAAATATTAATTTAATAATAAATTTGCGTTCTAATCATTTGTCATTTATCATTTAGTGGCTTATAATGAAATGACACGTCATTTGTCATTTAATATAATAACATTCTAAATTGGCCTGGCAAGTTGAATCACAAAGTTGTCTAAATCGTGTTCGATCACATGATTTTCAGATTTTTGGCCGGAATTATGGCATTAAGAAATTGACTGTACAAATAATGTGACAAATAACATTTCATAACGAAAAAATTTTATTCCTAGTAAAAATTATAGGTAATTCAATATGGATCGTGTTGTCAATTTGTGTCAGATGTCGGCTGATTTATAATGTCTTAAGAAGGATTTGACAGCATTAGTCATCTGACGCCCGGTAGCTATGACGTACAACGTATATAAGCAAGATTATTTACCGCTTTTGAATTCTTTTGTTTAATTTTTATATCCGAAGCTTGACCATATCCGTAATTCTAGGATGTTAAACATTTTAAATCTGACTAGCTTGGAACATGGTTAAATTTCGGATATAGGATTGTCCCAAGTCAGATTTGGGAAATGGCCATGTTTAATCTAAAACATTTATACTAGTCCCAATCTCATCATCATAGCAATTTTATAAATTTGCTGTCTTTTGCTTCTTATATTATTCTGATCGTTTACTTAAATGTCTTGCGGAGTGGTTTTGTATAATATCATGAAGGATATTATTTCATCAATCATATGATAAAAAAATTATTCTCAAGTAAAATAGATTTATTTATCATTTGATCATTTAATGACTTTGAAGACTATTTAATTCTTCATACATGTAATGAACTTTTATATATCTCCATAAAAGTATCCCAGTGCTATAAATATCACTCTTTTTAATTTGTAATCTTGTATACTAAAACTTTTAGATTAACATACAAATAAATTTTAAGATTGAAAGTTGGATGTTTCCAATTCTATTTGACAATCTAAAATCAAGATCAAAGAATTACTTTATAAACAGTTTCTTTTTGTAATGTTAACTTTTTGGCAATATTTCGTTTTTATAGAAAACCAAATTATCAATTTGAACACGGGAAAGAGTATGTTACAATACTTGTCTTGTCGTTGGTACGATCGTGCTATTAATAAAAAATATCGTTTAGAGTTCTGTTTCCTAATACTTGCGAAAATTTATTATTTTTCGCAATATACACGTAATTCCAATGTTTAAATGACAACTGAATCAATCAATTCAATCATCAAGATGATAGATAAAATCTTCATGATATTATTTATTTTTCATTTATTAATAATCTTAAAAATGGAACCATATTGCGTATTATAATGACTTATAAAAGTGTATCAGTGTATCTAGAAGCTACACTATTGTTTCCACTAAAATTTAACAAGTTTAATTAAAATGATCCAAGCATTTGAAGCCTTAATCTAGTAACCGGATTTAAATGATAAATAGTTCTGAAGAATCGAATTGGATTTTTTGATTATTTTAAATCATTTTTATTAGTTGTCCGGAGGACATTATACTTCGAGAGTCACGTGGATTTCCGTTTCACGGCGCGTTAATTGACAAATAAAATTGTTGTTTTGATTCATTGCCTAGTATGTAATATACTAATATCTAATCTATTATTTATTTATCTAAATTTTTCTTTAGGTTTAGTCCTTAGGTTTGAATGAAAAATTTCAAAATGATTGGATCAGCAGATAAAAAAGAGAAATAATGATAAGGCTTTTGGAAAGTGACAGAATAGTATTTTTTTTCTATGTGGCTCTGATGAACAAATGAAAGAAATTAATAAAAGAATTTATCATCTCTTTTATTATTTTTAACATCATAATCGGTTTATAAGCATTTTAAATATAATGTTAAAGAAATTAAACAAGAATTTTTTTTTTGAAGATTTGTATTTTCTGGCATTCGGGTCGCATCATTAAATGTTATTTATTAAACATATCAATCCTAATGATCTGAATTTTTAATCTATAAAATATAAATATGGCTTTACGTGTGTCTAAAGTCATGTTTCATTTTTTTAATATAACGCATGTATTTAAATGAATGTATATATGCTGTGCGTTATATGTCAATTTACGTCAGGTGCCGACCGGCCTAAATTATGGACCCATTTAGGCTTATCTTTATAATGCCCTAAAAATATTTGGCCAGCATTAGTCATCTGACGCGCGTCAGCTGCCTGTTGACGCAAATCGGCACCTGACGCACACACATATATTTTGAATCTTTAATTATTGTTAGTAAATTGATAACATATTAATGATATTATATTTTTTTTATATTATTGTTATTATCTTCAATATCTTGGATAGTAGATATCATTTTTTTTTAATTTCTAAGCGAGGAAATATAATATAAATCTTATGAACATCATCATCATAAACAAAGTGGAATAATAACCATCCGATTTTTTAATTAATAATATGTTTAAAAATATGGAATGGTTCCGTAATAAATTTTAGAAATTTTGGTCCATAAATCAATGACTCGGAGAAATCGTAATCAGAGAATCAAACTACTTACTTATTTTGGGTAGACTCGGCTAACGGCGCTACTAAATTTGTCACACGAATTCAGCCTTGCATTTTCTTTGAAACTCAATGAATACTTTTATAGCAACTTAATAATTTATCAATAATGTACCCCTGCATTTTCTTTCATATATTGCTTATATTGGCAATCTTGGTAACTACAGATATCTGATATACATTTAAATTATTGTAGCTTTTACGAATCATTGATGGTATTATATTATAATTAATGGATTCAGTAATCCCTAGAATTAAATTTTTCTTTGATTGATTCAATTCTTTTCTAGGTTCTAGAATTCTTCTCTAGATTCTAGACTTCTTTTTAAATTTTTAAATTTAATATTGTTTGACTTTCGCTCCTAAATTAGTATCTTTATACGGATCTTCATTTGGCCCGCGTTAATTTCAAATTCGAAAATGCCAATAAAAGTTTTCACATGAATTTGTAATACTTTTATGTCTAAAAAAAGATTTTATACTAAAATTACCAAGCGGACTCATTTAAATAAAAATTCGTTTAAAATTTATGCTACAAAATTTGAAAAAAGTGGCACAAATTTTAAACAAATTCCAGATAAATTCAGCTGTGTCCATTTTGGTATAAAAGACTAAAATGTTACAAATTCATGTAAAAAACTTTTTTACTAAGAAAAATTCGATTATAAAAAACTTTTCCAAAATTTCTCGAACACGTTATATAAAACTTATTCTGCTATAAAGATATTGATGTTTCTATATATAGAAAATAAAAGCTTAATTAATATATTCAAATAAGCTTTACATTTGGACATTGTGTTTTATTTGAGATTCTTTTGGATTACGCAAAAACAAAAACAAAAAAAAAATTTTTTACAATCATAAATTGATGTTCCATATTTATATGAAAAAAAAATGTGGCAAAATTTAAAACAAAATGAAATTTTTTACATTGTAGTGTGATAAAATTTTATTTATATCACAAAAATAATACGAAAAAGGCTATTTCCATGATGTGTGATTATTTAAGTGGGTTTGGCGATTAACCAATGATAGTACTATGAATTAAAATTTACCGATCGGTTTCTTGTTTATGCAACATACTTGATCATATTTAATTGGTTGGAAGAGTGGAAAATGCTGTGTTATTTTATATTTTAAAAAATATATATATAAATTTTTAATAATTTCGTTCGATTGATGACTGAATAATTAAACCTTCTTCAAATGGAAAACTATTTCGTATCTAACAAAAAAAAATTTAGCTGATCCGAATGTTTTATAATTTGCATATAGACTTATTTTCGCTGTTCTAGTCGTTCTAAATTCCTTCCGTCCTTGTTTCGGCAAAGTCTTCTGGTGCTGTCCCAGCCGCCACAAACTATGAACAATTATCAAGTGTCAAAATAAAAGTGTCATATTAACCAATTTAATGAGGAAATTGACAAAAATAAAAGGTTTTTTACGTCAGATCAAAAACTTCTATACTAATATTTTTAATCGACCTCTAGTAAATTAGTGGATGGGAGCGACCGAAAAAAAAAATTTTTTCATAATCAGGTTAATCCCGTTTCTCATGATACACGTATATTCAGAATTTTCTCATTGGCGAGAAAAAATAAATCTTTATCAAAAATATTTTAATAAATCGAGTCAGAACTTTTAAATAGTGATGTGAGTATGTGACACAACTGGTCATTATGTTTATTATTATTAGAATCAGATTTTTGTATTAAAATCATAATACGATCGACGATCTAATCCCCATTATCATTTCTAGGATATTGTTTTCATGAACGTTAAACTAAATAATGGTATACATTCTATGAATTACTATCACGTGATGACTTCAATGACTTCAGTCGGTCCCTCTATAGTTATATATCTATAAAAAAAAATTTTCTGTAAAAGACCATTTTTTTTTACTGAAAAAACTCAAATATGCGGTCGATTGTTCCAACAATTAAAGAGACAAGAATAAAGAAATGTAATTCACTACTTATATGTGTGTTTATCGACAATACCAGCAATGAATACGAGCATTTAAAGTATAAAAATGATTTATTCGAGCTTTATTGATATACCATAAAAAAAATGCAAAGAGAAAAAACAACAACCTGTTCAAAATTCAATAATAATCTTTTAAAAATAAGTATAATTTAATAAATAATATAAATAATATAAATAATATAATTGATATTTTGATAATTCAGAATATTTAAAAAAATTAAAACAGAATAGAAACGATAAAAAATTTAAGAATTTAATCCGACAATAAATCGCCAATTCCTAATACCATTTTTTTTTTAACTAAATAAGAAATTTTTATATCGAAATGATATTATTGATAAAAATTTTGGTGTTGCTGCAGGTGAATAACTTGATCGACGCCGTTTACACCACCTTGAACATTGCGTGACAAGTTGTTATCATTGTGATTTTGATTGATATCCGAAACAATTTGTATTGTCATTATATTATTTCCAATATTTTCATTAAATGAATTTTTATCTCCATTATAATCCGGCATTGTTTCTCTCTCGGGAATGTGATGTGAAAAATTATCAACTTGAGTTTGCTTTTGTTGATCGACGATATTATTTAAGAATGGCTGAGGTTGGAATACATTCTGAGCGGAGGTCAAGTAAGTAGCATTCATGTGCGAAGTAGAAGTTGAGGCTTGTTTAAGATTTGGTTGAGACATAAGGTTATTAAATGTAGGGTGAAAATTTTCAGAGCTAAATAATTGATGATATTGTTGCTGCGGATAAGCGTATCCCATTCCATATACATCTTGACGTGATAAGTTATTATCATTATTTATGTTTGTCATTAAAACGGCTTGCGTTGACATTTCATTATTCATAGTATTTCCATTAAATGCAGTTGTATATCTACCATAATTTGGTTTCATTTCTCTTTCGGGAAAATGGTGTTGCCGTGGATGAGCAACATTATAGCCTCCAACTCCATTTTGGTGATCGAGATCAGTTTGGCCATCAGTGTTTGAAACCATCTGTTTTGTGATATCATTATTCCGTCCATGAAGAGAATTCGTATTTCCATTAGAATCCGTTCTCGTATTACTTTTAGGGATACGACTTCGCGTAAATTGAAAAGGAAGGAGTTGTTTCAAGTCTTGTTCGAGATTAAATTTTTGATCCAAAGACAATGATTCTTTTTGTCTTACGTCAAGGTCCATTTCGTATATTTTACTATTCAATAAATTTACAATTAAAGAATGCGAAAATAATTTGCACGTAACATAATAGTTTTCCCCGTTGGAATGGTAAAAGAATCCATGATCATAATCATGATCATCAAAGACGGAGCCTTGTATAATAATATTGCAAGTTACATGATAAAAACTATTATCTTTTGGTACATAATGAAAAAATTCATATTTATTCATTGTACTTATCATGAGTTTTTGAGAAGTTTCTAAATGAGACATATTATTAAAGTATCCAATATAATTGTTGTTATTGGATGAATGAGCGAGAGGTTGTGGGTAATTTTGGTTTACTTTGAGTATGAATTATCGATAAAAAGAGACAAAAAGAAACGAAAATAAAGATAATAAAGTATTTGCTTTGGAAGATGAAAATGTATAATTATTTTTTATTTAGGAGCATGAAAAATTTTGATCGTTATATAGCTGAAAAATTGGTGTGGGTGCTTACACAAAGACGGCTAATTTTTATGGCTAATTGGAAATGATCGACATACATATCACGTGAATAAATACTCTTATTATAGCCTTTTTTGGAGCGCATTAATTATTATTCTAGTCATCTTTGTAGCACATTAATTATTATTCTAGTTATCTTTGTAGGCATTAATTATTATTCTAGTTATCTTTGTAGCGCATTAATTATTATCCGTTATAATTTAAAAATGTTTTACAAATTACATATTGATTTTTGTAAGGTTTATTATTCTAGTCATTTTGTAGCGCATTCTGCGTCTTAAATAAAAATAAAATGTATAAATATTACTGATATATAAACTATATTATAATAAATAAATATGCTTTGTTTTTATTTAAAAATAATATAAATACTTATTTTTAGTTTTTTTAACAGAGTAAAAGTTTTAGTAACTATTTATTATATAGAACTGTTGTAGCCCAAATCGACTTATGTTCCAAATCAACCCATCGGCCTAAATTAGGAAAGTATCGTTGGTACTGTCTTAAGGCATTATTGTAATGGGCCAATGATTTAGGCCGATGGGTTGATTTGGGACATGGTAAAGTTTGGACTACAACAGAACAAACCAGAATGATGATCGGATCAAATTATTAAAAGGATTGGTAGTTATATATAGAAAAAAATACATTTGAATTTTTTCAAAAAAAAAACGAACATTTAGTAAAAAATTTTTTACTGGTCGTGAGACCAAATAGATAATGCATGTGGAAAACGAAACTTTTTTTTTCTGCCATATACTGTGTGTCATGGGGTTCTAAGAAGTTTACACAAAAAATATAGTGGTTTGGACACATTTTATTTATGGTAACGTTCAGTTTTGTACTTATGAAAATGATATACTCAAGCCTTAAGTGATTTTGATATTATACCAAATTTGTGGAACCTTGAGAAATGTAAAAATACCAATATTAATAATGATGGGCATTTGTTAATATTTTCAACATGTGACCTTTAAGTTTTAATTATAACGAATCAGGCTAATTAAATTCTTTAAATTCTTCGCTATAATCTTATAACGAATTTAAAGTAAAGCCCAGAGGTTCGTTATATTGAGGTTTGAGGGCAAACTGTATTTATAAGCTGATTTCTCTCAATATGATCGACAAGATTACTATTTATACTTAGAATGTATGTTACTGTTGTAGCCCAAAAGTTACAATGTCCCAAATCCGACTTGGGATATTCCAAATTAGGAATTGGAATCGATCATCGGATCTTTTCAAGATTTTTTTTTATAATGGTCAGCCTGACTTCGAATCAATCATTAATTTTAGTAAAAATTATCAGCATTAAAAACTGCTTTGGAATCAGGTCAGTTTATATGTAGAGAATCGATTCTACTATGCTGTTTCGATTTTTTCAGAATCGATTCCAATCCCTATCCCAAATCAAACTTGGGACAATCCTATGTCCGAAATTTAACATATCCCAAGCTAGTAAATTTTAAATGTTTAACGTCTCAAACTATCATATAAGACTAGATTGTTAATTTGGGACATGGTCAAGTTTCGGATATAAGATTTTTCCAAACAATCCTAAGCTGCATCCGATGACGTATAACTGTGATAAATAAATAAAAAATGAAACGTAAAAGGTTATAATATTATTGGGGTACGCTGCCAATTAATTAAATTAAAAAAACCATGTATGATATCATAAAAATTTATTATTTTATTATTGAAGTTTTTTCATAATTAAGCTTTCGTTAGTATAGTTACTGTAAATTAATTTTATAAGAATCTTATTAAATTAATGTACTTCTAATTTTCTACAAAATATTCCAAATAATTGTCTTTTTCACGTAATAGAATGCTTTTTCAGAAAAAAAAATTTCCAATTTCAACATTACTTTCGTGCACAGCATCTATAGAAAAAAAAGAATTTTCTTGCACCCATGTGTACGTTAAACTTTCATACAGAAAGGAATAAATAAATACATTGTATTACCACCTAGTCATAAATTGGGCGATCATTTTTCAAAAAAAAAAGAATTAAAATTTATTATAATAATTATAATCCTAATAACCTTGTGTCCTTAATCCATCTCTAATTTCTTTTTACAAAATATTTTTTGTCGTTTGTTTAAACGAATCTAACGCGTGCCGCGTGCGTATATATATAATTTCTAAGTCAATATGTCTCGTCAATACGATCGGTCTTTGCATGATCGTAATATGTAGCCGATAACACCAAGTTTAGCATTACAATATATTCAAGATAATCAATTATTCAACTCATTCTCAAGAAACCTCTTCATATTTTTTTAATCCATCCAAATTTACCACATTATTTGTGATGAAATGCAAGTATCCTTTGAACTTGTATCTCAATTGCTAAACAATACTGATGACAACCAAGCTCGTAATTAATTTCAGTCTAAATATGTCCAAAAAATTTATCGAGCGAGTAACTTGTGAATTGGCTTCATCTCAGTTTTTAAACAAAAAATTTTATAATATAGGATATAACCAAGATGATCAGCAACAGGAATTTTCTCCAAGATATCAAAACAATCTTAAATTTCACTTGAAGCAATTTTTAATTGATTACTTTGCACCTAAAAAATTTATAAACAAATTAATAACTTGCACGGAAATATGATACAAGATATTTTTAATGATCAGATCATGAACGACCAATCTTCTTTTCAAAATGCTAATGCCATTCAAGGTGATGGCAATACTTTCAGCGGTTTTCAACCTCAACAACAATAATGTTTTCATTAACAATTATAAAAGCATTTGGCGTATAAAGAGAGTGGATAATTATTTAGCTTAGTCTTACCATATTTTTCCAATCTTTAAACACTTCCCAACGTTTAAGAAAAGTTTTAATATGAAATATTAATAAAAAAAAAATTGGGTGAAATTAAAAAAAAAAATACTTAAAAGATACTATCTATAACGTATATGAATTTAAGAAGTTATTTATTATGATTGGTATACATTTATTTAATATGGAATTATGGACTACTTCTGAACAGAACGAAAAGTAGTACTGTATAGTAGGAAAGTAGAACTAACCAATTAAGTATTGATGGTCATGTGAAATGATCTACTCAACCGTTTGACAAAAACTAACTACTTGCACTGCGCACAAGGAATTGTAATTTTCTTATCTCGCATTTTTTTTCAAATAAACATTAAATTTTAAATTTGTAAGACTATCATTCGGCACTTCAGTAAATTTAACTTTCGATGAGTATAAATATTAAGATTTAATAAATATTACAATAAGTACTTTGAATGCTATATATAAATACTACAGAGTATAGTAGATTTTATACTTAGATTTTTCGTATCATACAATACTCTTACAATATTCAATTGGTTAATCCTATTATACTACTTTCTGCCTTACCGGACTTGAACTGAATTAACAGTAAAATTTAAATATTACATAGCAGATAGTATTTGTGCTTTTTTCGATTGAGAACATTTGATTGGCGCAGATTGTGCTACATTAGTGGCACAACTTGACTATTGAATATTTCCTAAAGACCTATATAATAAGTGTTTTATTATATAGTCTCTCACAATCACACTATAAGCTTATTCTAGTCTATATATCAGTTAGTTGTTGTTCATTTAATAATTGTATTAATAACTTGCATGTAATATAGCGCTAATAGCAGCATTATTTATTATTTATAGCTATTCAATATGATCATATAAGGATATATAATAATAACTTATTGATGATTTTTAACGATGAAGACACAAAAAAACGATAATCAAACTGCTCATTCCCATTTCTAAATAAAGTAGGATTTTATGTTGAAAATTATCAAGAATAAATACAGTATATTAATGTTTTTAAAAAAAATAAAAAAGCCAACAGCTTAGAATATACGGTAATTTTGATGCAGAAATTTAACGTTATAAAAAAGTTTAAATTCTTCGAAAAAAATAATTCTTTTAATATAGCAGGAATAAATTTTAATAAATGGCGTGACGCGACGCGTTAAAAAAAAATATGAATTACTCATAATTTTGAAAATCGTGATTATTAAAGTTTTCGTTGTAATTTTGATTCATTATGATTTTTTAGCGCAGAAGCGCAGAAATCACGTGAAATATTAAAATACTAAAGTTGTTAACAATAATTTTTACTCCTTTTATGTTAGAAAAAACAATTAGAGAATCTTATATTGTTAGTATGTCACTAATATGAATGTATTTCTTCTTCAAAAAAGGACAAAAGATTTGTTCCGGTAAAAAAAAAATTTTTTTACTAAATTTAGAAATAAAAAAACGGACAAATTTTTTGGCATATTTTGAGTCTCGCTTACGGCAAAATAGATTAAAAACGTGTTACTCAGAATTCTATAGTTCAACAAAATTTAAAAAAAGTAAGAGTAGAATGAATATTTATGCACAGGAGCGTCATTTGAAACTCAGTCTTAAAATGATCTTATCGAAATGCATTCAATAAACTCCTAAAGATTAATGCGATATATAAATCCACTCTGTTGCAGCTCACAATGAAAAACGAAAAACAAATATTCATTTAGATACTAATTTGTTAATTTAAAAAGATAAGCACATTTCTATTCAGAATGTTATTGAAATTAGCCATATAATGAAAAATTGTTACACATAGAGATATACTTTTTCGAGGTTATTGAGACTAATACTAACGATAATAATATCTGTTTTTTACACATTCAACGAAAAAGATTATCATCGTGAAATGAATAAATATACTTAAGAATTCTATGTTTCATCGGCTAAGATTTTTGATCCAATCAAATTACCATTATTGCGTTTTTTTGATTCTGATTGATTCTCAGCCTTATTGAGAATGGTTGATAATCTTTGATGTTTATTTAATGCTGTCATAATCTTATATTTGTTAAATCTTGCATTTTTGCTTTGATTAATAAATTTACGGAATAGACAGTACCACATTTTTTTTACATCAACATTTTGTAAATGTAAAAATTCAAATTGTATAGTAAAAGAAAAAAGTCAAAAATGTGTAATTTATAATAAGATTCAATTCACATTTAAAATGTATAATGTATAATAAAGTTACCTCTGAAAAATTTCTCTGGATGTGTTACTATTTGTTATACAACGTCCTGTCGCATAACATAACTTTATTTACTAATTGACATTTAAAATTTATTTAAAATTATGTATCGGCTTTTAAATAATTTATTAATAACTTTATGATATGTGTACTACACAAAAGGGATTCAAGGCTTATAAAAATATCCGAACCTATTTATTTAATTCCAAAACTTATAGGGAAAGATATTTACCGATGGAAAATTAAAGTTCCATTGATAAACTTAACGGGATTTCCGATAAAATTGCGAATATTTTCATTATTATTATCATTAGTACTTCTGGATTTTTTTTTCTAAATAGTTCATTGAGTTACTCGTTAAAATAAATTTAGATTGTAATGATGTAACTTCAAAGATTAATTTAACCATTCTTACCATTTTTAAAATTTTTGTTTAGTATCATTATATTTATATCGTCGGTATATGTATTGATTTGTTCCAAAAAAAGAAAATGAAACGTACGGCATAATCGTGTCGATTTATAATGTAATGATCGATAAAAAAAAATTTGAAATTTGCGTTATTACTAGAATGGAATAACATCATTGACTTGGCGTCTTTGGTCGTACTATAATTGATCAGTATTTCTTTTGTGCTAAATTAGATAATAAAATTATTTGCGGAAGGATATTCAAAAGGAAATTATTTAAATCTTAGGGTAAAAAAACAACAAATGTCGACTTTTTAATAAGATTAATATCGCTGCGCTTTCGTTTGGCTAAGTATTTGTTGATTCTGTCGATCATATGAATAATAATATTATTGTTAGAAGTGTGAGAAGCTAAAACCAAACATGGTTACTCAATTATGTATGTTGAATAATAATAATTATTTTAATGAATAATTAAATTGCTAAGGATGAAAGGAAAAAATTGTTGGAATTTTCTTCTTTCACAAAGCTAGTTTAGTGGCTTTTTTTGGCAAATCACGCAACGAAAATCGATCAATCAACGAACCAATGTCCCTTGTTTTTTTTAGTTTACAAAACACTTCCAAGTTAATAAATATAGTAATTTAATCGACGCCATAGCTGCATTGTATTGTTCTAATATTGGGTTTATTGAACTTAAGAATTCAAGGTTCATGCACACTTCGCATACTCCTTTGTTCCAATTATTGTATCCTAAACTGCAAGTACGATAATATAGGGTCATTGACAAAAAAAAATGTAAGCTTTTCGTTTACGATAAAAAAAAAAGATATAATAGATAGATATAGAAATTCAATACTTTCCATGTAGACAAAAATATTTCATAGTAATATTTAAAAAAAAGTTTCTGCATTAAATTTCTTTGCAACGTTTCAAAAGTATTGTAGTATATTTATTAAGAGATATAACAGATAATTTTAAACAAATAAAGGAAAGACATCAATATACTACTTAAACCTAAAAGTAAAAATTTGTTTATACTAAAAAATGTGTTACAATTTAGGTTGAACAACAATCTTGTTATCAACATCAGCCGTTACAACATTAACATCAGGACTTTTGTTAATAATTTGTCTTGATGCCAATTGATTAAAACAAAACTCCCTCAAATGAAATTCTAAATTATCTCGTTGACTATGAGAAAAAGTCAAATATTCTGGTTGCGGTTCTATCCCTTGTCTAAGCTCAATACCGTACATTTTCTTGTTTAAAAATTGAACAATTAATGAATGAGAAATCAATCTACAAGCTATTTGATAAAGATTTTTATCATCTAGTTTACAATAAAATGTATGATCAGAAAGCGGATCATTATTTTCATTAAATAATTCGCACGTTATATGATAAATTTGATTGTCTCCTGGTGGATTATAAAAGAATGATATTTTAAATTTATCATTTGAATTGTTCGAAGAACTAGTCAGTTGGTTCAATTGATTAATATCCGTACAGCCTTTGACAAACATAATGTAATCTTGATCACGGGTTGGATTCATTTTTTTTAATTATTTTTATAAAAAGAAATTAGATTATGGATAATGATCAAAGGTTATATATATAATAGATTATATTTTTTTTTNCTTTTTTTTTTTAANNTNAAAAAAAAAAAGTAGAAAAAAAAAATATCGAAAGGTTGCTCTTTATATAGGTTTTTTTTTTTTTATATACAGTATTTTTAAACTTTCTAATTTTAGTTAGCCGTTGATATTTATCAATATATGTATTATATGATGTCATGATCGTCGGAGTGCGTTGTCATATCTCTGCGACACAAATATTTCATACGCACAAAATCATTACGTAAATAAAAAAAAATTTATGTTGCGGAGCGAAGAATCTATGGAATTTAATTCCGTAAATAATTTCTCTGCAGGTATCGAAACTAAATATTGTATTAGGTGTGTTGATAAATTAAATTTATCAGAACTATGTAAAATTTTAAGCTTTATTTATAATACAATATTATATAATTCAGAATAAACCCTTCAAGATTCAATTGTCTCCACTTCCTGCGCCACGAATATAGCGTAAATTGGTGATTAAAAAAAATTAAATAAACAAAATAATTATTTATATTAAAAAATATTAAAATCTTATTTAGTTTAATAAGTATTGGTTTTAAATTGGTTCAAACAATGATATCTTATAAAATCGATTGTCTTATTAAATTTCTTTGTCGTGTCATAAGAAATTTCATTACAATTGACACAATGATAATGGTAAATCACTTGGTGGTCGATAGAAAAAGACAACAGGGTGAACAGGTTGAGAACTGGTATTGTATTAAGACGGGCTGCTGGACCGCGCCACATAAGCCTTTTCGTTTGAGTGAGGACGTTCCCTTGCTTGTCTGGAATATGATCATTAACTTGTAATCTTGTGAATATAAACTTGCGTAGTTAAATTGACAAATTTTAATACTATTTAAAATCTCCAGATGTACTGTTATTTATTAGCTTACTCCCATCATAGTGATCATACTGCCAACGATCATTAGGATTAGATAGGTAAAGGAAGCAATGATGCTCTTTAATTATATGAAAAAGCGACTTAAAAGTTTTCAATATATAAATAACAAACATAAATATATTTTCAATTAATAAGGGTAACGGAATATGGATTTCTTACTGTACGAATATTTTGTATGTTAAGAGTTAAATCGAACTCAAATTTTTTAAAAGATAAAATTACTTAGAATTGCAGACGATGCAAACTGATTCTCCATTATGTATTAGACAAAGATAGAAGAACGCAAACCATTATTTGGAAATGGTCTATTAATTTTTAATAAAATTATAATTTAAATAAAAAGTTTAATTTACATATTTAACGAACTTATTATATGTAAATTTACAAGGAGAATAAGTTTTTCTTAGATGGTTGTTTAGATAGATTTTGAAAAAACATAAAAATTTACATTTTTTTTTTACTTTAAGAAAAAATTTTCAATTATATTTAACATATTATTTAAATTTTTTAAATTATAATTTTTAAGTACCTTAACTCTGGCCGAAATTATAATATTCGGCCAGAACTAAGCGGTGACAATCACCGGTAGTGAAGTACTCTAAATAAACCAAAAAAAAATTTATATACAAACCCATCATCATCATCATTATTATTTTGTTAAGGGACTTTAAACGAATACATCTTTATTATTGTATCTTATACAAGCTTGTTTCAAAACACATTGGGCAATTAGTTTCCTCCATATTACCATAAGAGCCCTTTCCCAATTATTATTTATTTAAAATCTAATAACAAACATACTTATAAATGAAATTCTTTTATGCAATATCGTATCGGAGTTTGAATCGGAGTTTGAATTCTTTTATGTAATATTATATCGGAGTTTGAATTCTTTATTGTAATATTATATCGGAGTTTGAATTCTTTATTGTAATATTGTATCGGAGTTTGAATTCTTTATTGTAATATTATATCGGAGTTTGGACTCTTTTATGTAATATTATATCGGAGTTTGAAAACTGATCAATGATTTAGAAACAAAATACGTCCGCTCCTCTCGCAGACGCCTTTGCTCAATTTTGGCTTCGCCAAAATTGACATTAATGTCTAACCCTAACCTCTAATACTAATTATTTTTTAAAATCAAATCTACTTTGTAGTATATATATTACATCATGTTACCATTGTTCTAATTCAAAAATGTATTGATTTTTTTATAATAGGAAGGTATTTAATGAATGGAATATTCTGAATAAACTCAAATATTTATTTATATCATAAAAAATGAATAAATAAAATCTTTTATCGATCTCATTGGTCCAATTCAACTCCATTGGTCCCCAAACCGGCAGAAGTTCACGTGGTATAAATTCTGAACGCAGTCACTCCCAAAACTTTTCTACCCTACGACTGACGAGTTTGCGTTTTTTACTAAGTTTTTGAGGGTTCAGTGAGCGAAATCCTATTTGTCACTACCTATTCAACACATCCATGCCACGTGGTATAACGGTAAATTCTGAACGGTGAAATTATTAATCATTTTCAAATAAGTTTTGTGTTACTCTTGGTATTTATAAACAATGTTGCAATAACATGCTTTAACTTTTTAACTTGGAAAAATTTTTTACAGCTTTACAGGTTTATTAGCAGTATGGATGCAAAACCAAGAAATATTTCTCAAAGCAAATAGATTGGTATATTTGGGAACTTCAATCTTAGTTATGCAAGGAAATATTAATATATGCCATTTACAAAGAAAGACAAAGAACATAACGAATTATGTGTAAATAGCCTGAAGTCATATGATATTCAAGACGGATCAATGAACTTTGGTAAGTTTTTTTTTTTTTAACAAATTTGTGTATTATAGTAAAATAAATATGATTTGACATGTGTATATACAGTATATTCATTACATATTTTGCATAATGTAATGTTTTAAATTTAGATAACGCATCCATACACTAAGGCCAAAAGTTGCAGGATACTTGTGAGGAAAAAGTAATTTTTTCCACAACTAAATCTTAATAAGAAAATTCTTTTTTATTCAAATAATCATAATATAATATAATTTTAATAAGATTTATTATTTAGAGATCGAGCAAGTATTCTTTACGTTAATTATTTACGCCAACATCGTGAATGAGTGGAATCAAATGCGTTGAATTTAGTTGTGTGACGATTGGCACGCTCAATTTTAACTCATAAATTAATTTATTGTAAATAGTAAAAAAAAAATTCCATATTGAATAAAGAAATTCATTAAAAATTAATTTTGTAGAAATTTTTAAATTTTATCTAAATTTTATTTTATTGGTTATATAAAGTCTGCGTTTTCCTAATATCCATACCAATAAACCAATACGTCGCGTATACACCTGAAACCACAACTACATACATAACAAACGTGATTTCAATCCGAAGCGTCTATCAAAGATCGCCTTATTATTTCAAAACTCAAGATTTACAAATTATATTAGGATTTGAAAGTTTTAAATTTTAAGAGGTTTAAGAACTAGATATCTGGTAGGTGGAATTTGATCGATGTGAGAGAAAATTGGCTCTTCAATAACAGATGACACTACTTGTTTAGATTTCTGATTTCTAACCTGGATGCCATAGTAAATCTCACCACCTGATTGATGTCATAATCTTATATTTTGGATGTATTATACGTATTTCTATTTCTCTTTCAATTTACAAATCGTCCAAACAAAATGATCATTTGAATCTGAAATCCTGGAATGGACTAGTTTTATAGGGTTGAGAGTTTTCTTTTACGATTCGTATCAAATGAGCCAAGTTTTAACCAGGATTTTGGTATGTCATGATCAGTATCCTGATTTGTGCGGTAATAATAATAATTGTATGATTCGGGAACCTGATATTGATAAAAGAAGAGAGGATTATCTACGAACTTTTTGTGGTGATCAAAGAATTTACAAGGAGATGGACTTCCTTTTTGCAATATTATCAACAATATTAGTAAATCAACACATTCCAGTACGTCTGAGGCGCATCAAATTCTGCAGAGGACGGATTGGATCATATTCATTGAATATTACTCAAAATATTACCTTCATCCCCGAGAAATTCTCTTTTGCGATCAATATCATTAGAATCAATAAAAGTATCCCGCACCATTTTGAAAGTGATGAATCACATTTGATATTGATGGGCTGTACGCAAGGAATGTAGCACATAACTGTATTAGGCTATTTTTCATCACAAATGATGAAATATTTATTCATTCTATAAACGAAACCATACAATGATAATGAGTTTGTTCGCTTAGTTATCAACCCCTAAAAAAAATTTCCTCCTTATACCGGTAATAATAAACTCTACGGGGAATCATATTACCTTTTAAGGGATATACAAAATTCATTTTTGAAAGTAAATATACCATAGTAGTCGTCATTATTTGTGATACGAAATAATGATTTGCATTTCTCCTGACGTTTCTTTGTTTATCAGTTATGTCGTTTAATTAATGCATGTCATTTGTTACCAGCTTGCATAAACAATACATATCATCACAATTTATTGTGCAAAGTTCAAGGGTGTGCATAGATTTATAATCAGACTATATTTTTTTTTATACGTGCCCTTTAATAATGCTATAATTGCAATAGGTTATTATGATGAAGGGCTTACAAATAAGAAATGTTATACCAACTTCCTAATATTAATTAAATTATTAAGTTAAGGTCAAAAGATATTCTTCTTCACTATCTCCTGGAATATTATTAAGGAGTCATATTGGTTGCGAATATAAAAAAAAATGTAAAAAAGAAGAATATTGGTCGCGAAATAAAGGGTAAAGAACAGAGAAAAGAAGGGACTTGGAAGAACGAACACTCACGGCCACAAAAGGCTAAAAATGATCACGTGGATACAAAACTGATGCGCACAGCTAAGTGTAAAATACAAATTATATTACCTTATATCAACCAAATACTTTGAACTCTGTGATGCGAAGCCAGTTTCAAACTAGAAGAAAATTAGCCAAAGAGGAATCACCAATTATTCATTACTGGACTCCTTGTGCTCAAAGCCTTCCTTCTTAATATCTCATGTAAAATTGAAAACGTATCGACACTATTTTACAATTATTCGGTAAATAATTTAAAATACTACAAAAATTTAATAATCAATATTATTTATCAATTAATGGTTTAATTGATTTTTTATTTCGTAATTCGTATTATTTGACGATGATAATTAATTTTATTCCTCTCTGAATTTTAATCAAAGAAATTATTGAAAAGAATATTAAATCGCGTTTTTTCGTGATGATGACACAATATTAATTCCATCGGACACGATCAGTCTAATTGGTTTAATCATTTATCATTGTTACGACTTCGTTATTGTAATAAATGAAGTTTTTTTAATGTGAGATCTATATTCATTCAAATGTTTTTTATGTAATATCTTAAATTAATATTCCTTCACTTTTTTCTAAAGAAATGAAGAAAATTTTACTTGGGCGGTGTTTAATTTAATCCAAAATTCGATCATTATACAATCAAGTTATGGGAGTAACTTTTTCTAACAAATTCACTCTTTCACTACTAAATATTATCAAAAAGACGAAATGATAAAAGGATCGAATAATGGAAAAGTTTCAATCACAAAATAATTATAAGCTGGATGGAAAATTACGTGATCCAGATTTCTCGTCACATTTATCGACATATATATTATTCCAAGAAACGATATCACACCGCTCAATTTCTATACAATTCCGCAGTACCCTTTTTAAGTACTAGACGACCATTTCCTGTTCTATTATGTTAGTCGACTAGAATATTTTTACTATTATTATTGACAACAAATTTACAAAAAAAAACTGAAAATTTTTTCGTCTTGAGCGTTTAGCATAGTACATCACGTGAAGAGAGATAAAATTTCAGCAGAATGGATCACATCAAGAAAAAAGATACGCAGATTAATTTTATAACTGTAAAATAGCACGTTTCCATTGCGTCAGAAACGTTAGAAACACAGGAAGTAACCACTTTCAAAGCAAATAATTGGTGCAATTACACGAATAACATTGATTTTAATCCTGATTGAATTTTTACAATTTTTACACAAGAAATACTCATTCAACTCATTCAAAAATCTTTCAAATTCAGATTATCAAAAATAAAAAACGTCAACTACTACTAGATAAACATATAGCACTTATTTCACGATTATCAAATACACAAAAATAACAAAATAACAACCGACAAACAAAACCATTATTATATTCTTAGCTTTTGTAAATGATCAAAATAGAAAAAGAATAAAGATCATGTGGGAATTGCAAGTCACTCTGATTAGTGTTCGGACAAACTAGTATCGCCTAAAATAATCTACAGATGCATTTCCAAATTAGGGTTCAGAGGTTTCGGGCGAAATGTTTCGGATATTGAAAAATAGTTTCGCCCGAATAATTAAAATAGATCAAAAAACAAAGAATCTTAGTAATAGACTGTACTTCCTATATATTAAAGAGCAACGACATTTACATTAAAATTCAAATAGACTGCAAAAAAAGGAGGTATGACCGCCTCATAAAATCACAGAGGAAGGACCAACAACAAGGATTCCCTGTAGGATGCTTGCAGCAATCTATTTCAAAGGGCCAACCAAAATTATTATTAAGTGTTACAGGAGCTAGTTTCAGAGAATATAACTCCATTAGGTACAACTCCTCCTTTAGATATAAATAAACTACGAATGCGAAATTTTTTTTTTTTACCAAATTATATTCGTTAATTATTCCACAGTATTTACACATAGAATTAATGGAATTAGGAGCATTCAGTTTTTATTGAAAAGAAGATAACGGGATTAACAGGAAGTGGTGGATAAAGATGGGCTAATTAGCTATAATGTTATATATCTATGTGGACAGTCCATCTCGCGGGTAAATTATTTCTTTTTTAATTTTATGTAAATATTGAAATTTGACTTAATAAATCTTTGAAGGTATTGATTGATTACGAATGTTTAATAATTTTTTCGTATGTAAATATGTATTGAGAGTTGCTACTATTAATTATCTATCTACTTGACATTAATTTGTTAAAATTTATTACCAAAAAAGTAAGAAATATATACACATGCATGTACAGAATGATCGTACATTTGTGTAATATTGCAAAATATTTTTTATTAGTGTAAAATGACGCTTAAATAAACATACATTTGGTTATTAATTTCCTATTTAAATAATACGATTGTTATTATTATAAATTTATCAAGTTCATTTTATTTTTAGGAAAATAAAGACTTAAAATATTATTAGCAATTTAGTTATGACTAATCGTATTTGGTTGAATAATATTTGTAAGAACTTATCATTTATGTATATGATTTTATCAACGTGGCGCTGATCACACGACTCCACTGACAATCTGAGAAATCCTTGTTTGAAGAAAAAATATATTATCAAAAGGCAAAAAAATATTTTATTTGTTTCTTAATAATGATAAAACATATATTGTAAGTATATTCATAGCTGATAAATAAAGGATGGTTAAACTTAAAATTTAAATAATAATTTGTGTTAAAAAGTTTACAATTTAGGTTGTGAAATGATTTTATTATCAGCATCGGATGATGTCAAAACATTAACTTTAGGTTTTTTGTTAATTTGTTTCGGCGCTAAATGATTAAATAAAAATTCCTTCAAATGAAATTCCAAATTATCTCGTTGGCCGTTAGAAAAAGTCAAAAACTCTTGTTGCGGTTCTTCAGTTTGTCGAAGTTCGATGCCGTACATTTTTTTGTTTAAAAATTGAACAATTAAAGAAGGGGATATCAATATACAATTAATTTGATAATGATTTTTATCATCTAATTGATAATTAAATGCATGATCAGAAAGAGTGTCATCATCGTTTTCATTTAATAATAATTTACAAGTGATATGATAAATTTGATTATCTCCTGGAGGATTGTAAAAGAAAGACATTCTGTTTATATCATTTGAAGAAGAGTTGGTCAGTTGATATAACTGATTAATATTTGTGCAACATTTAGCGTAAACGATGCTATCCACTTTATCGCTCATTTTAACGGCGAAGATTTTTTTTTATATAGGAGATTGAAGATGGATAAGGTCACAGGGTTTGAATTTTTTTTTTCCAAAAAAATAAGGGAATCATACTTATATATATATAATTTGAGACCATTTTTTTATGTTGCATGTTGTTATTGTATATTTAAAGTACAATTCATATAAAAAGGTGATCAACTTATTATAAAATTATGAAATATATCAGATATATTACACATTTATATATAAATTATTGTATATTTATAATCTTTTTTATATAAAGAAAAATCGGCAAATTCCTTTCTTTACGTCGGTATTAACCGGCATAACTTCCGTATCTTGGCAAAGTCCTTCTTTTTCTTTATATACAACGATAATGTAGAATATATTTATGGTTCAAATAAAAATTTTTTTTCATTTACTAGCTTTCTTGGTCATTATTTATATAAAAATTTTTTTTTAGTTTAATTATCACGTGACCAGTATTTTATCCTAGAGACCTTGATTAAAATTTACGTCACATTCACGTGGAGTTGTGCAAACTTTTAAGAAAAAAAATTAATAGCGGATAACAATATATTCACCAACAAAAAATGAAGATGAAGAGACATATGTTGAAATGAACTTGATTAAATTATCCAAAGAAGTGATAATTATCTATATTTGGATGAATCAGAAAATTTTTTTTCTGGCATATGACCATTTAACAAGGATTTTCTTGCAAAAAAGTCGTGTCAAAGATTTGAAACTAACCGTATTGCAAAATGTACGTTACAATTTTCATACAGGTGTTTAAATGACATTATTTAAACAGTGAAATTGGCGAACAAAAGAATATATGAAGAACTAGTACGTTACGTATTAGTTCTTTATACTTTTTTTGCCAATGTTTACATTCATGTTTTGGTTATAGTTTCATGTGCATCGAACCCTGCGAGCACCAGAATTTTTAAACTTATATAAGTTATAGAATTAGAAATTCCCTTTTCATTAATCTATCATAAAATAAAAATGATTTAATCGAAGCATTTATAATGATGAACAAAATTCTTTAGAAGTAAAATCTGACTCATCCGTGATTTTTTGTTTCGGGAAGTTTCGGGAAGGTTCGGGATGTTTCGGAAGTTTCAGACTTTGCATAAGCGTGAAACGAAATTACTAGGTTTCAGAAGTTTCGCCAAATATTAGGTTACAAAAGTGCGTCATTACTATTAAAAAGCGGGTATATTATTGGAATTACTAATATATAATGTTTATATGATTTAGTTTCATTAAATTCACAGGTTTAAGTTCTTTTATATTATAGTAAATAAAAAAAAAACAAAAAAAAATATATATATAAAATATTAAAAATATTAAAAATATTGCAAGTGAGCCGGAACGTTTTAAATTGACAACCTTCTTCACATTAAAAAAAATCGTGGACATTGATTGGTTAAATGTCACGTGTTTGTCACGTTGGCATAAAGAATATAAGTAAAATGTTGAGTATCTGGTATCATTTTCGTGTAAATAAAAATATGATATTAAACTCAAAAGTTTTTATTGAACGCAGTTTTCTTCATGTGAGTCTAAACAATCGATGGATTTTTACATAATATTATGTTATTTTGTATTGTTCTTTTAATTCTCGATTGTTACGATTACGATTGTTACGATTGTTATTATTTACTACGGTTTAAGGACACAAACTGACAAACAATCCAATAATCCTCTCAAAAATATTTTTTTCAACGGAAAAAAACTTCAACGATACATAAAAGTTACGTTAAGACTTGGGATTAAGACTAATAAGTTGGGGTTTGTCGATCTTTACCATCTGCCACGTCCCAAACTAACTAGTCTTAGGTTTGAGACGTTAAAAAATTTAAAATTTACTAGCTTGGTTTGGGATATGGTTAAATTATGGACATATGAACATATGATTGTCCCAAGCTTGGTTTGGGACATGGTTACGTTTAGGCTACAACTATTATAATGATTATTGAAGGTTTGATTATTTCTTGATACAATGGATCTCGTATTATTGTTCAATCAATGCTATTGTGTTGATCAATAATCAAATGGTCAGTTAAAAAAAACATATACTACATATACTGTATACAGTACATTGAAGTCCACTTCCTAATATTATTTATGGCACCAACTAATTGAAGGTAAAATGTAATTATTTAATGGTCTTTTTTGGATTTTGCTAAATGTCATCGGTGGATTGTCACTGTACATGAAATTTTTTATTTTATTTGAATTTTCGACTAATATATTAACATAATCATATTATAAACACCATCAATATGTGTAAATTTGTGAACGGAAAAAGGTTAGAAGAACTGTTGTTTAGATAGTTTTTGAGGAAATCATGAAAATTTGATTTTTACAATTTTTTTTTACTTTAAAAGTAAAAATCTTTAATTAAATATTTTCAAGATTTTATGCGATTGATATCAAAACATATTTATTTAGCATACCTATTATTTAAATTGTTTTTTTTAAAGTATCTTAACTCTGACCGAAATTATCATATTTAGCCAGAATTAAGCGGTGACAATCACCGGTAGTGACAAATGAGATTTAGCGATACTCCTTTTTTTTTTTGGTGATATTTTTCAAAAAATTTTAAATATTTTAGTCACGTTTTCTGATATAGTAAACGAAAAATAAGAACATATTATTAATTTAAAGGGGCTTTAAATCACAAAGACAGCACAATACCATTTATTTTGGCGTAATTATCATTGAGAATTTACTAAAAATGATGAATATAAAAACAAAATGAATTTACTTATATATTCGCATTAAAAGAACCGAATATTTTGCATTAAATACTACATTAAAGAAATATAATCCGAGTATAATTTTCCATTTTTGTAAGGTACATTTTTTTTTAATCAAATGCCATATGCAATATGTCTTACTGCTGCCTTTGAAGAAAGAAATATAATTTTATGCTTTTACGCCATACGATAATGTTATTTTGAGAAACCATATATAAATCCCCAACCTGTGCACTAATATGTACTAATTAAATAACTTAACTATAATATATATGATCATAAAAAAAAATCAATTTAACCAAAGAAATCATTTGAATAGTTATGTAAAATAGGGAGTTTATGCCCTATGTCATATATTTTGAATCGTACGCATCATGTATTTTTGCGGAACTTCAATACATTTAACCTTAAAAAAAAATACAGTAAAAATTATTCATGCGAAATTATTAAAAATTATTTATATTTAAGTTATTTAAGATTTTACAATCATCCCTTCAATTCAACGCATCTGTAATTAATTAAAACAACGACTAATAATATTAAATAATTTATTTCGTTAGTATTTTCCTATATAAAATGTACCTATTTAGTATATAAAATATTTGGTACTTTTTTTTTGTAGAATTTACGCGAAGATTTAGACACGAAAAGTTTGTGCATAAATCAACATCGTATGACAAGTACTTTTATTTATCAGTAATTTATTAATAAATGATTTATGCTATGTGATTATTACTGATAAAACAGTTACTCGACACTACGTGAACTCGTAACTGCGGCATATCGTGCCTTACATGTATTTGCAATAAGAATGTAATCAGTAAAATTGTTGAGCTCCGCTCAAAAATTTTCACCAATCACATTACTTATTGCAAATACAACAGTTACTCGGCACTTCGTGCCGAGTAACTATTAAATATTTGTGCAGTATATCACGTGAGTTATGTAATTTACAATGTATCGTTTTTGTACAGTTACCTGTTTCCCAAAAAAGTAAATTAAATTAATATCTTAGATAATTAACCCTCCGAACCAGACACTTTGTTTCCCGTAAACAATATATTGTAATTAATCATACAGTAAATGGATAACAAATTTTTATTGATTGACATAAAAGTGTAGTTCATGTACATAATAAATTTCGTGTAAGTCATATGATACAATATACGTTGATTGATCATCACAACTCGGACCGTAATTTTAATTATTTTTATAATGAACTAAAACAATCAATTTATAAAAGAAATGCAATATATCGTATCGATCGGATAATAACTACACCGCAAATTACAAATAATCCAACCGAATTACCAGTTGAATATTATTAAATTTTAAATTTTAATAATCAATACAATTGTCCCACCAATTAAAAACTTTGTTTGTTCATAATGAAACTTAAATAAATTTTATCTAAATTTATTTTGTTTCAAAAATCTTTATTAAAATTAAATATAAAAAAGTTTGATAAGAAAAAAATAATCTTAATTATTCACTTTGTTATGAAGTTTATAATTTAGGTTGTGCAATAATATTATTATCAACTTCAGAAACATTAACGTTGTTAATTTGTTTTGACGTTAATTTATTAGATAAAAATTCCTTTAAATGAAATTCTAAATTATCTCGCTGACCATTAGAAAAGGTCAAATATTCTTGCTGAGGTTCTTCACCTCTAAGTTCAATACCATAAATATTTTTATTTAAAAATTGAACAATTATTGAATGTGAAATCAATCTACAAGTTATTTGATAAAAATTTTTATCATCTAGTTTATAATAAAATGTATGATCAGAAAGCGAATCAATAATTTCGCTTAATAATTCACAGGTGATATGGTAAATTTGATAATCTCCTGGTGGATTGTAAAAGAATGACATTTTGAAGTTATCATCGTTTAAAGTACTTGACAATTGAGTTAATTGATTGATATTATTACAGCCTCGTACGCGAATGGCGTTATCAGACATAGTGTAATAGATGTGATAGATGGATAAAGGCACAATCTGAGTATATATATGTATTTTTTTTAAAAAAAAAAATAAAAAATAAAAAATATTTAGGATAGAAGGTCAAATTTATACGCATTTTGATTTAAATGACATATTGCACTTGAAATGGTAATTATCAAAGATGAACCGAATATATAGTATATTTAAAATGGCGATAAAAAAAATGTTTCACAAATTATTTAATAAACTCGGGTATTCCCGTATAAACTAACATTTAAAGATGATACAATCTAGAATATTTAGGTTAGATATTGGTTCTAAATTTATAAGTTATTTTTTTTTGGTTTATTCTGAATTTCTATGGATTACCGTATTTAAGCACACCTTTTCGAATATAATTCCGGCCAAATAATACGATAAATATATAAATACACAGAAAATAAATATTTATATTTAATTTTTTTCTTTCGTCCTTAAGGTTAAATTATAATTTTTAGTAACCCAATACATTACTTACAACATTTATGTAGGGGGTACAAATAAACTAAATTATTTTATATTGAGTACCCATACAATAAATAATTACAGTATACTAATTATTAAAATTCTGATTATCTATAGTATTTGATGAATATGCTAACCCAAAAATGAAAATTTTCAAATGGTCGTCTTTAACAAAGAAATAAGGATATAAAGAGTTTCTTTGTATGTACTTTGAAGTTTCTTTAACTTATATAAATCGGAAAAGATTTTTTTTTACTTAAAATGTTAGTGGTTTTTTAGGTAACCATAAAAAAATTTTTTACAATAAAAAATATATTATTCATTGTTACAACGTGCATAAATTTGGCTAACCGGAATTATCCGGACTATCAATCTTCCTAATAAAAATATTTTTTTCAACGAATACTTTGAGGAATTAAACTTTAATTCGTTTGTTTTTTTTAAAATTTTTTTCTCGAATTATGGCTAATTAATAATTATAATAAACCAATTTTGTATTAGACACTTTTCGCTTTTCTGAATCACAACTGTCTTTAATAGGACGTAATTATTTTGAACGAACGTAAACACATATCGCAAGCTGCTACTAATTCCTCAAATTCTCATCTATATTATTAATGCTCTGAAAATATATGGTAAGTTTTTTCTTTTAATAAATAAAAAATTGTCTACTTTGTGTTTTTATCCAACTAAATTGAAGCAAGGTAAAAATTACGATTTATAATATAAGATACGTTACATATATCAATAATAAAAAGCGTGGAAATTTTGCCCTTTACAATTTTGGATCTTTATTAAATTTTAAAATATTCAAATAATTTTATTCATTTTCTTTAAAAACAATACCAATAATTTAAGATTTAATAAAATTCTTTATTATTAACTAATTTACATTACAAAAATATGAACGTACACATATTTATATGTTAAATTTTCAAGATACGTATTTAATATGAGATTAATCCCACAAATGTTTAAAGTGACGGAGAGACAATCGATCTTGTAATTCCAAGTAAGTAAAAACTAATTGTATTGTAATCCTTCTTTAGCTAACTCTCGTACTAGTATTGATATATTTTATTTTGACATGATAATATAGCGCGGTAATATTAAGAGTAACCTATACCAATTTAAAATTCAAAATATATATAGAAAAAAAAAAAATAGAAAATATAAAAATTATCAAAACATCTTTATTGAAAATTAAAATTCCTGGAGTGATTGATCTTTTCATTCTCATTATATTTTGACGTTCCTTAATATTTTCACGAGTAATAAGAAGTCGAATTTTCATTATAGTTTGATATCGTTTCTTTCTCAGAAATGAGATGAAAAAGCAAAAACTTCTTCAAATTTAGTTCGAGGTTTAGTTTTTGAAAGTTAATGTACAATTGTATTTTAAGTCATTTATATCAAAATCTCTTCCATAAATCTCCTTATTCAATATATTTCGATAAAAGAAAGTAATAATAATTTACATACTTATAACATAATATTCTTTGAAAAAGAATCCGTGATCGTAATTATCTGATGATCTTGTAAAATGTTTTTACAAGTTACACGATAAATATTATTATTATTATCATTTTGCGGTCGATAAAACATTTCAACATTCAAGTGTTCTTGTTGTATTTGAGTTTGAACTTATTTCTGCGGAAACATCCATTCTTTGCGCATTCTTTGAGAAATTGATCTGAATTAAATGTAGATTCGCTGAAATAGAAATTTAGATAACACGAACTTTATCAAAATTTTATCAGAAAGATATTGCTCCAAATTTAGTTCAAGATTGATTTTTTGATACAAAGTTAATGAATATTTATGATCTAAGTCATTTACACTAAAATCCATTACATAAATTTCCTTGTTCGACATTACAATCAAAGAATGTGTTACCAATTTACATGAAACGTGATATCTTGAATTCTGGAAGAACTTATGTTCATAAAAATAATTTCTTATATCATCATTGTCCCTATTTTTTCATCATGATTCGTTTAAAACAAATACGGGATAAAAATATATTGATCTCTTAATTTTTTTTTTTTAATGATATCCTCGATAATATTGAAAGCAACAAGAATGTCACATGCCAAATCTCTTTTCTTAATACGTTCTCGCTCTCATAAAGCCTGATACCATTTATTCTAAGCAAATAAATTAATTAAAATGAAAACATTATTTATGTATATGTTTTTAGGAAAAATTAAAAAATAAAAATTATACCAGTTTTTAAATTCTTTCTTCTTTTTTTTTCTCTTAAGTATACATATTCCGTCTTTCTTCCTTTTTTTTTCGTCCATAAACACAAAGAAATACCTATCATTTCTTATTTTGAAATTAATAAATGTTAAATTATACTTGTGAAAAATGAATTAGTATTTATAACTTTTAAAATGTTGGAATCAATGGAGTTTATGCATATTATAGAGGGTTAAATAGAGTGTTTTTATGTTTATTCCTCATTCTTTAGTTGCATGAAATACAGTATATGTTCCCTATTTCGATTTTTGGATATTTTCAATTTTTATATGTAGAAATATTTCCTTGTTTAATGTTTAACACAATAAGTTCAAATTAGACAAAAAAATAAAATAAAAATACTTAAAATCGAATTGTTGGTTCGCAATAACTATCGATCGCTATAATTTTATCATTATAGAAAAACGATTAATAAAATTCCTCTTTTCTAATATTTTTTTAAAAAAATATTTTAATATAATCAATCCAAAATAAGCAAGCCAAAAGTACTTATTAGCAATATTTTGTAGGAGTTATGTTTAAAATAGAAATATATTCCCATAAAAAATAATTTTAATAAAAAAACACTATAAAGATATAGAAAGAGATTAATTAAATCATCAAAGTAATTTAAAATAAACGGAATTCCCAACTTAAATAATAAAAAAATTATCCTAATAAGTATTGACTTAAATATTGTTTTAAATGATATTTAAGATTTTCCTTTTGACTAAAAGTAAATGATAAGCAGTGCTCTTGTGCCGCATTCTGTTGAAGTTCAATTCCAAGAAAATTTTTATTCAAACAATTATCAATCAAAAAGGGAGAAACAATTTCGCACGATATCTCATAAACTCTGCCACCATATTGTCGGTAGTAAAAAATATATTCATGTCCATCTGATCGATTATTACGTTCTTCTAAATTATTTAATAAATATATAACAGTGTCGTAAGAGATTTCTTTACAATTTATGTAATAATGGAAAGAGTCATTTGGTGGCCGATAAAAAAAGACATTAGGATGAACAAGATTGGTCGGTGCAAGTATAGTTTGAAATGTTTGTTGAGGTGGCTGATAGTTCAGCGCAGATTGCGTTGATTGCGTTTGCAAACTGTCTACTTGAGAAGTCACGTGAAAGTCGTTTGAACAAGAAAAATCTGCACAATCTGGACCATTTATATAAACTTGTTCATTTGAATAATTCATATCTAGATCTAAAGTTTTATGTGATGAGAAAAGGTCGGATTTAGGAAATTTTGTGAAATCGAAAAACAAGGCTTTAATAAAACTTACTTTTTTTTCTTGCTTCAGTAGCAATTAATTATAATATAGAATTTTGGACAATAAATATAATAATTATAATGGTCGTGATGGTTATAATGGTTGTAGCTTTTTTCTTTAAAAATTTGAGGAAAAAAGTAGGAACATTCCGTTTTTTTTTTGAGTAACCTGTTGAGTTTATATAATAAATGCATCAAATAATGATCAGCAGACTGTTTAAATGGGAGTACAATTTGATAAAATGAACACAAGTAGATCATTTCAGTTTTTAGATTACTGTAACCTTTAATGCCATTTCCAACCTCACATTTCTAAAATAAATACAGGAATATTGCGAGAAGCTAGAGAATGTTATTATTTTTAAACGTAATTTAAAAAAAGCTTCTTGTCTAATATCAGGTTGATCTCAAATGGTCAATCAAATGATGAAAGATGAAACATAAAAAACGTATAAAATAACTATAAATAACGGATTGGATTGGATTGGATTGAAAATCCAAAAATGGGTTGACTCAATCCAATCCAAATGCAGAAGATCTTACTAATTTTATCTGTTGAAAACAATACAACTTGTTTATCCGAAAGTTACACGAATATAGTAGTAATAGCAGATTATTTTATTTCAATAATGCAGGTGGATTAATTAATTTATTTAGATTGGATTAGATTTTCTATTTTATTAAATAGAATAAAATAATACATAATTTTTAACCTCATGATTAAACTGACAGACAATTTTTATACATACATTTTTATTAAATTTATAAATTTATGGATTATTTAATATCTTAATATCATTATTATTAAATATGGTCCAATTTTTCCAATTGGCTGATACGCAATTTAGAATTTTTTATGGATAATCTGTTATAGAACTTTCTGAAAATCACTTTAAATTGTAATTCATCATACCGATTTAAGGTTGGATTGGATAATCCTTTTATATCATTTACTACTATTACTATATTACACAAAGGTTTTATGATAACAGAAATCAAAATATCAATTATCTACTCCTTTTCTTGTAAATCGTCGAATAAATTTAATAATTTTTTTTCGGAAAATTAACATCATCCTAATCTCAATTTTTTAAAAAAATCATTTGAATCTACAATAGGAAAGGAATATTAGCATACTTACTTAACTGATAATGGCAGGAAATTATTATTTTGCTAGCCCTCAACCATTATTTAATGGTATTGTTTACATTCAATCAAATCAAAGTGTCCCCTATTTACCCGTCACCAGTTATCCTCAATTCACTCAATTATATGAATATTCTCATATTAGCATGCAATCCATGCAACCATGTCCTAATGAATACCCAGCGTTTTATGATTTTGAAGAACTACCTCTACCTATATTAAACATTCCGTATGCTTCTATTCCTCAACAAAATATTCAAGTTTTTGAAGAAAATGAATATCACCAAGGTAATTATAATAAACTAATATTTCTCTTATTTTAATTTCCATTTTTATAAATTAGTATAAATATTATCGTCGTTTTCAGAACGGCAAAAATTATAGAATTCATTTGTAATCGCTCCTAAAACGCGATAAATAAAACAAAGCTACAAGCAAAACTATACCGCGATGAACACAACAAATAATTGATATGTATCCATCACGATATACAGTATATTGTCTTGAAAACTTATAATATGTCTATCAATGCAATTTTATTTCTTTAATTATAGTAGGATCAAAAGTTGCTACTGAACCTTTTGAACCTTCTGACGAAGAACACGAAACAACTCCACCGCCCCCATATGATAATCGGGGTAGAACTGGAGGATCAACCAGAAAATCACCATGTAATTGGAAACCGAAAGCTGTCAAACACTTATTTTCCTATTTGAAGAAACATAAAAATGAAGTTAAACAACTGGCAAAAAGTCGTACTAGCGGCATTAAAGAAAAACTCTGGGAGGATGCTGCTAACCTGCTACATAAATATGGCTACAATTATGATTCGAAACAATGTTGGATTAAATGGAAAAATATTAAAAGGGATAGAAAATATTATTCTAAAGTTAAAGAAATTCTTAATGAGAAGTCAAATGGTGATGAGGAATTTAACATGTCTTCTGATATATCTAGTCATAATTTGTTAGATGAAGATAATAATGAATGTATATTTATTATGGAAAATCCAAAAGATTATGGGAACAAGAGAATAAGTAAGCTATAATTTGCTTCATTATTTTCAATATTAATCTTCTTTATTAATTTTTTCTCAAGGGAACTCACAACTAATGTGTTAGCTCAAATTACTTCTTTGGAAGTTCTTTTTGATTCATCAAATTGTATAATTCAATTGTTTTAATATTTTATCTATTCCTATATTATATTATTAAACATCCTTTGTAAATATTATGAATTATTTAATAAAAATATCTACATATAGTATAAATTGACTCTGGACTAACCAATTTTTACACTAATATCATCGATATCCAGTAGAATATAACAGGCTCACATCTCTACACTTTGAAATTTTCGTCTTGTGAATTTCCAACTTACAGTATCTCAGTATTTCTTTATAGAATCCCACTCTAAATATTTTAATCAATCATTAGCGCCGATTATTTGGATACACTTCGCCGCTGCTTCGATTAATTTTACTAACCGCGATAAATTTTCACGTGAAGATTGTTCTTATAGAAGAAATACTTGATGTCGGTATTGGGTATTGTTATAAGTAAATGGAAGAAAAGCCAAATGCTTGAATATCTGGTATTTATATCTGTAGACTATTAAATATAATGTATAAATATTTTATTGTGAATGAATTTACGATAAAAAGCGTAAAATTTATTTTCGTTGAATTACATTTATTTTTTTAGCACTATTTATAAAAATTGGCTAGAATGGAAATATTTATTTTAATATAATGCGTATATATTATATATACAATAATAATTATCATTTTTTATTTTTTTTAAAAAAAAAAGAATGAAAGGGAATTGATATCATTTCATTCCATATTAAAAAGACTCCGGATACGCTTTGTACATTACCTCGTAAGTATATAGACAATGAACATTTATTAAGCTAAATTTGTAAAATTTTCATTCAAATTTGCATTGGTTAGACAAACATAGATTCTTTTAATGAAATACAAAAAAAGTAATATTTTTAACATTTGTAGTTAACGTTTTGTAATACCTTTAAAAATCAGCTGACGGATGATCAATCAATAATAAAAAATTTTGATTATAATATATCAGTAGCAGTAGAGACTTTGCAAGTTTCTATGCTCAATCTAGTGAACGCATATATTTCCAATTCTGCATATAATTTTTTCTGTTCAAAAAAAAGTGCAGGTTTACCAAATTTTCGTCCTAACTTTGTTGCTGCGCCTTAAATAATTGTGTAACAAAATAATATAATTGAGTTCCTACAAAGACCCATTCAATGGTCAAATTTTAAATCAATAAACAGCCCTCGTGTAACGAAAACTTAAATAATTAATAATTTGTTTCAAATCATGACCTTATCTTCACAAATTAGGGGGGTATCAACGTTAACGTTAAACAATTATTAAATTGATAATTTTTTTTGTAAATCCATACTTATTTTTATAATGAAGAAATCTAACAAATTGTAAAGTCCGCTCAGATTTTGAAGATTTTGATGTTCTTTAATAAATATTAAAAGAGAAGCTATGGACAGCAAATAATTTAAGAATTAAAAGGGTTACACAATTTTATCATATGATGATTGAGAAACACTCGTGACAGTAAAAATTTTTGTGGTACTGATGCGACCATGCCGAACTAATGTACGTTTTAAGAAAACATTCAATGCACATTGTTTATTGAACTTAATAGGATTTATGTGAATGAAATTTTGGCATTCATTTGATATAGTCGTAGGCATTTTTCTTTCAAAAAAAAATGTATATATATATATCACATCTGTTTCATTTTTTTAAAATGTTCCTTTATAAATTACTCAAAATTGTATAAGATTCAAAAATTTTCCTTTTAATAAATAGTTAAATAATTATATATATTACATTCATTGATTTTTAGCTAATTTTTTTACAAATAATTCTTACAAAAGCACTAATTTGAAATTTAAATTTTCGTCGTAAATCTTATTGAAATGAAAATTAATCTTATAAAATTAATATTATTATTTGTATTTATTAAGTAAATACTTAGTTATTTTTTTCTTCTTTTTATCGTTTTTACCAAGTATTTCTTCAACTTGCGATTTATACATCATATTTTTCTTACTTTCTCGTTTAATATTTTTCCATTTAGTCGAACATTGTTTGGCAGAAAAGTCGAAGTTATGTTCTCGTAGCCTAGTAGAGGCTTGCTCCCAATTAATACCACCGCGCTTTCTTGCCAAGTCCTTATTTTCTTTCAAATATGACAATAGACATTCGACTGCTCCTTCCTCACTCCAATCACATGGAGATGATCTTGTTCTTTCTGTTGAGCTTTCACTCTCATTAGAAGATTCAACTCCTTCGCTTGGTGGATTTGCTTCCTCCATTAATATTTTACCTTCAATATCATTACTAGAAGGTTCAGGATTAATGGTCAATTCTGATGAAGTAACTAATAGAAAGTAATATTAATATTTAGTAACCGCACGGCATTCATTTGTATGACCAAATCATGCTTTAAACACTTGCGAACATAACAATTAAAGTTCACCACAACGTGAGAAAATTGACGAAATAAGATATATCCTACCTTCATTTTGATGAAATTGTTGAAAAGACGAACTTATTTGCAATAACTTATCAAATACTGCTTCAATTACTTCTATTTTTTCATCTGTTCCTTCAACTCCAGAAAATCCATCAGGTTGTTCATGTGATGGTAAAGAAACGAATTGATCATTTGTAAATTCTAGTGGAAAGAAAGATAAATATGAGTCACATTTAATTTGTGCTCACAACAACATACCAAGTTTGAGAAAAATTATACCTTGTCTGTAACTATCGTCCTGTAGGCTATTTTGTTGAGAAATCATCATACTTTCATAATCATAATATTTTTTAAGAAAGCAATGATATAGAAAATCATTTGGTCTGCGATTTAATTCTAAATAATAGATTAAATCCTTTTTTAAGTGAGTTTTAAGATTTTCTTGATCTTTTATAGAAAATTCTCGCTGCTGTTGCTCAATTAGGTTAAAATCAATATTAAAGAAAATGTTATTTAAAATTTGATAAATAAATGTAACTGAAAGCTTTTTGCAAACTAGACGATATGTTTTATTTATATTGAGCTGTTCATGAGTAAATATAAGAGTGTTACTAAAACTATAATCTGTAATTGAGCCAGGACTGGATTCTTCACACTGAATAAGGTAAGTTATATCATTCTGGGTATAGAAGAATATAATCTGGTTTATGCTAGCATTACTGGCTAACTCATTAGAAATATATTCTGTCATAATTTAGAAGTATCAATGCTTTTTATTCAACGTCCAAGGAAGAATAAAAAACTGGAACGGGCGAAATACTGTATATATATTACGAGTGATCCATAATTTGTTTGTTTCAATTGCGCATAAAATCCTAGATCGGAAAGATCGACTTTAATCCAATTAATCCAATTCTAATCTCAAATCAATCCAATCCAATCCAATACACAATCAATAATCCAATCTTCACAACTGACAATTAATATTGCCCATATCGACTATTATTTCGCCATTTAAGGTTTTATTGAAAGCTGTTTGATAGTCAAAGAAATTTGATTTACAGTACAGTATATGCAGGATACACCCACCCATAATATGCTACATGTGTAAGTCAAAAATGGCAATCATAACCGTTCTTTTACCTTTAAGTAAAGATATAGAGAAGGCTAATATATGTATACTACGTGGGTTTTAAAAGTCTATAATAAAGGTTTTTTATTTTTATTTTTAAATTTGCTATTTCACGTGATCAAATGATCGGCAATTGTACTTTTTTAATTTAATCATCGCACAAATACTTCAAACATGTACTGTAGGATCTACAGTTGTAATAAGCAAATACTATAAAAAATTCAAATAATTAATAAGCATTTAAACTTTAAGCATTATTGCAACAACAATGATTACCTAATTAAATTAAAAATGCCACTCCATATTGATTATTTTGAATATTCTCTAAATCGTTCATCTTTTTTTCTTCTGAATACTAACCGAATTATGCAAAGATAAAACAGTATTTGAAATTTGCGTTATTACTAGAATGGAATAACATCATTGACTTGGCGTCTTTGGTCGTACTATAATTGATCAGTATTTCTTTTGTGCTAAATTAGATAATAAAATTATTTGCGGAAGGATATTCAAAAGGAAATTATTTAAAAAACAACAAATGTCGACTTTTTAATAAGAAAGATTAATATCGCTGCGCTTTCGTTTGGCTAAGGATTTGTTGATTCTGTCGATCATATGAATAATAATATTATTGTTAGAAGTGTGAGAAGCTAAAACCAAACATGGTTACTCAATTATGTATGTTGAATAATAATAATTATTAATCAACACGAAACTATAATTCAGTTTATCCCGAATATTTTCGGTAAAATGAATATGATAAACTCTAACCCGAACCCTAAATCCAGATCAGATACTATTATTATATTTTTGATTCATTCGTGAGAAATTATATAAGACGTTCTAGACACAAATAATACTGCGGCCACTTGCCAATTTTAAAGTTGAGAATTAATTCTCTTGCTTTATTTATCATATGCTAATTTTCTAATTTCTAAGGCCGGACAAAAAAAAATTTTTAGATTCTCGTGACATAAAATTTTGAAAATGACCCGGCCGGCCGGCTTATTTTTTTTATATATGTAAAAAATTTTTTCATATGTAAAATTACGTTGGCTTTTTGTAACACCAATTTTATCTCAAAATCATATGAAAAATTTTTTACTATAAAAAATTTTCTCCATTTTTTCAAAAAACTGACACTGCCGGGTCACGAGAATCTAAATTTTTTTTTGCCTGGTCTAATATTTAAATTGCTTCAGATAAAAAAAAAATAGACGTGTATATACAATGACGAATTGTCGATCATTAACGCCATTGAATCCAATCCAAAGATCTGCAGCCGATTTTATTTTTTTTTGCAAGGATCGGATTCGCGAATTGTAACCTATCAATAACTTCAAAAAATATTTTGGAATTATTATTATTTAATTGTCTCATTTATTTATCTGGATTGGATCCTCTTAATTAAGAAATAGATCAAGGTAATTATAAAACATGAGTTTTTCTTAAGTAATTTCAGAGCGGTAAAACATACATTTTGCATTTGAATTCAAAAGTTGCAAATTTCTGAAAATGCGATAAATGAAACGAGTTTCAAGTTTAACTTATGCTGTAGTGCTGTACTTGACTACTTGAATATTAATATTATTTTTCTTGTATAAAAGATTATCAAAAAATTATTGATAGTTATTCAGAGATAAGTGAAACACCTGAAATGCTTTCCTCAGTTAACGAATCAATTGATCGTTTAATTTTTCTTTATCAAAATAAGGGTGATAAAGGTGGGTAGCTCTAGAATTATTGCTCTTTTATATTTGTCACCACAGCTATTTACTAACAACGAGCTGTTAAATCTCCACCACGATATATATAACTAATAATAAAAATTGATGCACTTTTGTCTAAAAATTAATTACTATTATTAATTTCACGAATTTCATAATTAATTGAAAATACAAGGCCATATTGAATAGTAATAGTTCTACGTTATGTATTTGGATTTTCAAAAACAAACCTATATTCAAATCCAACATTAGAAGATATATTAAACTCATTAAAATCTGAACTATCATTTGAAGTCCTATTTGTACCGGTAACTCTTTCATATTCTGTCTTAAACCGAAATCCGGGGTTTTCCTATATTAAACATATTAAACATCAAAAATTAAGATAGTTTCTTTTGGTTTTTTTTAAGAATAACTTTACCTTATATTTTTGCTTGATATTCTTCCACTTGTGTTCACATTGTTTTGGAGAATAACTGTAGCCATGTTTGAGTAGCACAACAGAGATATATTTCCAGAGTTTGGATTTAAAATTACCACGCTTTGATGGCAGTTTATTGATATCATCTTTACGTTCTTCCAAATAAAAAAAAAACAATTTAATAGATTTATCGTACTGTTGTAGCCCAAACACTACCATGTCCCAAATCAAACTTGGGAAAACCTTATATCCGAAACTTGACCATGTCCCAAACTAACCCAGTCTTAAATGGTAGTTTGAGACGTCTTAAACATTTAAAATTTACTAGTTTTGTTTGGGATATGGTTAATTTTCGGACATAGGATTGTCCCAAGTTTGATTTGGGATATCCCAAGTCGGATTCGGGACATGGTTACGTTTGGGCTACAACAGTACCATTTGCACATCCTAATGTATAAAAAATTTTTTTTTGTAAAATTTTATCGTTCATTAAACTTTATTATTCCGTGTTTTTAACAATAATAAAGAGTAGAGGATTTTGTAAAATCAGAAATTATGAAAGAGGAGGGTATATATATGTTTGAGAAAATGTATCTAATTAATTTTTACACAATAATCGAATTAAATAAACACAAAGACTAAAAAAATAAAATTATGAAAGAGTAAAGCAAAAAATCAATGATAAACCAAATTAGTAAACTTTACATTCAACATTTTAGCGTATTGCAAATGGTATTACACATTGACGATCATATGACATACGGTATACAAAATTTCAAAATTTAAGAACATAATTATATTGTTTGCATACAATAATTACATTTTTTTTATCATAAAGAAACTTTGAATTCGAATACACCTTTCAACTATGAATTATATTTCCGAGTACCGTAATTGTAATTGCAAGAAACTTTATCAGGCTTGTCATTGCATTTTTTGATTTTGATAATTTTAACAAAGCATATACAAAGTCGCTATAAAAAATATAAGTTGTCTCTCATATTGGTCATTCAATTCCAGAATAACAAAATTAGGATACTCAATTTGTTATCGATATTTTAACCTTTCAACTTATTCAAAATCTTCTACAATGTCTCGATTAAATAACGATATATATTTATTACTGGCTTCCGGTATAATAGAAAATCCGTTAAATATAATTAGTATTAGTACAAAGACCATTCATCAATCCCGAATATAGCCAAGGAATTAGATTCGTAACCGGATGAAAGGGATCTTCAAATTTGCGTAATGACAAATGAAATGTACTATGGAGATCTTCACTTTATAGTTTGAAGTGCAACAAAACCTCGGCTACTATTTATCATGTGAACACTTAAATAAATTTCGACAACATCATTAAATACAAACATGCAAGCAAGTCAAAAAATTGGCAATACATGATAAGAACGTTAATTTGAAATCTTTATACCCTTCAACGCTTCTTTTCCACAACGTATACATTTTTCAGAAGGAAAATTGGATTTGATATTTTATAGCAAAATTCATATGGCCAGTATCATATATAATATTTCTTTCTTATCAGCATAATATTACAAAAAATTCATTTTATTATGATTTATGAAATGTTTATTAAATAATATGTCATACGTTGTTCAGACGTGATGTGCATTAAGTCTGCATTTTTGTTATCAGGAATGTTAGAATTTAGAAGAAAATCTTTTTAGGTAAATTTTGAAAGTAAATCTGAACGCATGATGGTACAAATTAAAAATTCTGAAGAATGACAATTATGTTAAATAAGGAAATTATTTATGATACTAATTAACTTAATATGAAAATATTCAATGCTCTTTATTTCTTCACTTATTAGGAAATATGTGTTTGAGCGTATTCATCGTTGAAGTCTTCTTCGATGTATATATATATCCCCCCTCCCCTACGTGAATATACTTTTTTTTTTAAAAAAAAATATATATATATATATATAAGATATATCTTTGTTACGAAGTAAAGAGCCCGGTCCGACGATCTTTTTGAGACCATTCTCGGCGCAAACAATTTGTGTTGATCAAGGTAGATCATTAAAATGTGAATTTTAATTGTTTAAATCAAACATTTTCTGATTAAAAAATTTGTAGGTTACATTGGTTATTTGGAACGTGGACGATTATAAATTTGTTCGTAAAATTGAACTATTTATTACTCCTATGATCATAGAAATATTGCAATAGAAACTAACAAAAAAAGTTTGTTTTCGATTATTTGTAGGTTACCAGAGTCAGTTCAACATTCGTAGTTCTCTTTATAAATGAGAGATTTACGACCACCCGCATTAAACCAGGTTGACTCGGAGAAATTTCATATAAACTTATTCATGGTTCCAGCGAGTAAAAATGATTTTCGAAACATTTGACATCATGAAAAAAATATTTAAATAATTTATTAATGTGAGCACCTGGTAAAAGATTAGAATTCCTACTTATAAAATATTCCAAAAAAAAAAATAAATAAATTTTAAAAAAAAAGATATCTATACATCCTTCTAGAACAAGATCGAAAATTTCTCCTATAAATATAGTAGATTCAGCGAGATATTAAGAATATTCAAAAGAAACTATGATAAAAGATTGATTTTACATTTGGTTTGATAACATAAATTAGGATTAAAATATTATTCATATTATTTCTTTCCAATTCTCTCTTAATTTTTTGGATTTTCATAATGAATAAATTTAATCGTCTTATTATTTGATTTATCCTCATCTAACATTTTTCGTTTAGCGGACATCGGCATGTCATTAAAATGCGAATTACCATCCATTCTCCTTGATTCTAAATTCAATCCATTTCCACCTAGGATCTCTTCAACTTCTGATTTATACCGAATTTGGATATTATTATCGTTATATTCTTTCTTAATGTTCTTCCATTTAGTAGCACATTGTTTAGCAGTATATTCATAATAGCCATTCCTGAATAACATAACCACGGCATCATCCCAGAGTTTTGTTTTAATATTACCACCTCCACCCCGCTTTGTTGCAAGTTGATTGACTTCTTCTTTGCGTGTTATCAAAAAAGACAACAATAATTTAACGGGTTTTTCATGCCATACGCATTTAGTACATGGAAGTGATGTTTTCTCTGAGTTTTCATTTTCTTTTTCGTTAGAAGATCCATTTAATCCCACTATAATAAAAAAGAAAGTAGGGAATAGTGTAGAAAGTATAGAGCTTATTGATTTATTATATTAGTTAAGAGGGAAAGGAAGAATAAAGTATTAAGCGTACCCGCATTAGAGCCTGCAGTATAATAATATTGATAATCTTCCATAAATCTCAAATCAAATAAAGGTTCCTGCGTACAAAATTGTTTTAGTTCCAAATAATGAGCAAATTTTTTGATTATGTGATCTTTAAGAATTTCTTGATGTTCGACTAAAAACACTTCTTGTTGTTCAGTCGTAGATCCCATCTCATGTATCCCATAAATATATTTATTTAAAAGCTGAAAAATAAATGTGGGAGAAAGTTTTCTACAAGCAAAACGATACAATCTCTTGGTATCAAGTTGTTGGTAATCAAAATTATATACATTATCATACTGAATGGAATCATTACTAGTAATCAAGGTTCTGTCAATTATTTCTTTGCACGTAATATGGTAAATTTCGTTGGATAGCTCATAAAAATATGAGTATTCTTCGGGTTGATTATTAAAAATATCATTAGTTAAACCATAGTTAAATTCGAACTCATCTTGGGAGTAAAAATTGGACGAAATGTCTATTGGATTTGAACTCATTATTCCTTATACAATAACTAAACGAGTTCTTATTGCCTTAAATAAAATCTACCATTTATATAAACAAATCTTCTTACTACTAATAGAAGTTGAGATTTATCCAATCCAATTCTAATCCAAATGCTTATATATATATTTATTTATTATCCGATATTTTATAATACTATTAAGGAAATTGAGAAAAATGCGCAGTAATTTCTATTATATAATCTGAAAAAGTCAACGCGCAAATAAAAAGATAATCAATTCAATCCAATCCAATCCAATCCAATCCAATTCAATCCAATTTATCCAATTGGAAATCCAATCCAATCGAAATCATTTTTTTTCGTATTTTACGTTTCAAAAATTAAAACAATTCCAAAATTTATCGTATTAAAGTAATAAAAATATTAAAAATATTATGGATAAATAGAACTTTTGTTGGGAATATTTTCCAATACTGGTAAACAATATGATATAACAATAAAATAGATTGGATTGGATTTTATTAAAAAGTTTCCGAATAAGGAAATTATTTTTTCGCAGTTAAATAATTGCTACCAATTATTTATACATCAGAAAAAATTTACATCCCCACATAAATTAGATGTATCCATACCATAAAAGCATTATTAGTGTATTAACCAGGAAATTGTCTATCCCTATTTTTGTCGTTTTTGTCGTCGAATAATAACAATATTTTTATTAAATGGGAGGGATCAGGCTTCGACTGATACTTTACCAGATTTTTACTTCTAAGTAGTGTGCAATCCGTCTATCCGCCACGGATAACCGTCAGTATTATAATCCGGCGGATAAGATCCTCTCGGATATTCGGATCAGACATATATCCGTCATCCGCGGATACGGATAAACAGATGGGGATTGTGTTTATATAAGTTTACGTAAATTTTACATTATGCAGACTATTTCGTAGATGACGCATTAAAAATCATAATATAGTGAAACAATACTTGTAAAAAAGAATTCGTAGAAAAAGTTGTATACGTTCATATGAAAATAATGAGACAATGTAAAAATTATTCAAATTAAGTTATCAAATTACATTTTGAACTTAAATATTTATACATACAATTGTGATTAAAGATAAAAAAAATTAAGAAATCTTAGACGAAGGGTCCCATGATTTTGCAACATATTATTGGTCTGTTGCAAACATTTGCGAGTCTAATTATCTTGTGATATTTGGCAAGCAATGTTATCTCTTTGAGATTTATTGCAAATGTAACTTTTTTTCTCGAAACAAGTGGTAAAAAACGCACGACAAGATGCTCCTAACCTAAATAAGCTAGCCTTTATTATAATAACATGTGACCCGTTTTCCGAAACTGTGTTTTTCTATTGAGATTATAAATTACTGTATATTATATCTACATGATTCTTAAACTTGCAATTTTATTAATAAGGCTTTCTATGATCCAATTTGAACGATTTTTAATTCCTCTAAATGAGCAAACAAGTTCTTCCAACAGCTATAATACGACATATTTATCTACATCATGATCATATTATAAATAAATAATATAAAATATTTTATAAGGTTATAATAAAAAATAATAAATAAGAAATAATAATTAATACTGTTTAAGTTATATATGCAGTAATTAATAAATAATAACTTTAAATTGGAAGTTAAAAAAATCCAGGATCATCTATCGTGTGACTTGTGTAACACGAGTATCGGAATTATTAATTTACTGTAGCACTAATACTACAGAAAAGAGTTTGTTTATCATTTCGAGAGCACTTACAGTATCTCAGGTGTTTAATATGAAGGTAAGACAGTTTTTTTTATCTATAGTAAATCATCCATTAATAATCGGTATTATATCATTTGAAATTCCAACAGGTATTCTATATTTCTATTGGTCGCAGAAATCTGTTGACGATTATGGTCTTCTCTCAATAAATCCACCATTTCATTCTTTAAAGATTAGATTTTATTGCTGATTTAACAATACAGCTAATATTATCGTGGTTCTACTAAATTTAAAAGAAAGAAATATTATTAAATATGCAATCACCATGAACAGAACCTTAATTCATATTATATTAATGCTAATATATGGAGAATTATAGAGTATTCAAAATTATTATAAAATGGAAACAAAAAATATAAATAATATGAGAAAATAATAAATGTTTAAAAATCAACATCACCTAAATTTGATACTGTGAAATAATACACAATACAGTGCAAGTTAATATCTTTGGATATTATTCTTGACACTAAACTTCAACTTTTCTAAATCAGTCTTTATTTAAAATAAGTATTAAATGAAGAAGGATCCTGAAGATATAAAAATACTGTTGATTAGAGGAGGTTAGAATGATAAATTTATATATATGAAAATGGTACAACAATTCAAGGACTATAAAAAATCAAACAGAAAATATTATTAAATACTAAGTGTCAAAATGTTCCAACCATTCTAATTTTTCTATGCTGCTATACTTTCTGATAACTCTTTTTTTATAACTCCTCAATCTCGATTTGACCTTCAACATTTCTGAACTTATTTATGCTCATGAAATAATGTCATTAAATTCTTCCAATCTTCGCAATGACCTATTCAAACAGGTAATTTTGCATTTTTTTTAGAATAATTATTGTACTTATTAACGAGTCTATTATATATCTACATAATTATGTATGCGTCACTTTCAATGATGAAATTTACACTCCACACTCTTAAACAACAACCAGCCGTTTTTAACTCACCAGCTTTGCCTTTGAAACGTTGTGATTTCTCTAGCTATTTCTAAAAATGATAGTACTTTTTTTTAGTAATGTAGTTATGATTTATAGCATAAACTACTAGAACTTTATTTACCATTAAACACTAAAAATTTAGAAAAGGTGAATCTATGCAATAAATCTAGAACGCGTCTACTTATAATAACATAACCCATGTTTTTTTGATTATTCGATCGGAATCAATTCAGAATTTTGACATCTATATTGAATTTTAAGAGTTTCGCCATTAATTTAAAATTTTTTTGCTGTTCTTAAATATTTAATAAACATAATTTCAGAGATTTTCGATTTCTATAAATTTTCATGTTTTGAAATAAAATGGCATCACCATGTAACTTCGTCAGTTATTTACTGCGGATAATAAAAGATTGTGTTTACTAAATAAAATACGCCCACGTATAGTTAATTGAAATATCGTGACTGTAACTCCACGTGATAGAAACAACTTCTATGATAAAAAAAAAAATACTCTCCTTAATTCTCATGATCACAAAAATATAAACTATATATTTGTATACTTGAATAGGAATTTTTTTAAATCTTCTCAGAATTTTTTATTGGAATCATGCATACAGACCTTCAATCTTTTTCTCTAATTTGGACTATTTCTTTACCAAAAACTTTTTATCAATCCGATAAAAAGGCAAAATTTCATAACATAGCCTATATAGCCTATCATTTTTTCCAGAAAAGTATTTAATAGTAATAAATATGTACTAAAGCATTTTTCAATCTAATCGTTGTTGTTTATTAAGTCATGATCATCGCGTTATTTATGTATCTTATATAAACTTTTGCAACGAATCAATGAATTGTATTATATTCCATCCAAAGAATTAGATTTTTAGAACAAGAAAAATGTTGGCCAGACCGGTATATTACTTGATTTATGTTTTGAAATATTTATATTTGGACGCGTATGATATAGTGATAAGAAAATGGTGGAATTTTCATATATTTGACAAATCGGGATGGCGTTTTTCTGTTTCATTTTTTAAAAAAAATATTCTAAAAAATATTTTTTTTTGTAAAATAATTATATGAATGAGCTTAGATTTTTTTGAGAATTCTCATTTCATATCTTAAAAAAAAAAAATTTACTATAAAAAGGTATTCTAAATTATGGATCAAAATATATTTTTTGAAGGAATTCCTGAATGGGAAATTTATGAAAACATTGAAGAGATTCATCAAGGAATTGATGAAGGAATTTGCAATGAATTTCATGAAGGAATTTATGAAGAATTTTTTGAAGGAATTTGCGATGAATTTCATGAAGGAATTTATGAAGAATTTTGCGAAGGAATTTGTATCACTAACAGTCGAACTTATTTGTCCCCTCATACTAATGTTTTACCGATGATACGTCCTACGCATATTGTTTCAAATCAACAAGACAATAGTCATCAGCTAGTTGATAGTGGCAAAGGTATTATTTTTCAATCATTTATTGTTGTTTCTGAAAGTTGATATATCACCGCTTTCAGAGCGTTAAAATTACAGAAATAATTGGACGCGAAAGCCCGCAGGTTTCTGAAACGTGATAAATAAACAAGAGTTTTAGCGAAACTTAACTATTTTATTATTTTCTATGTCAAGAACGTAGACTAAAACAAATATGATAGAATATTAATGATATTTTACCTTTTTCTTTCGTTACTATTTTCTCATACAAAAGCTACTCGCGAAATTATTAATCAATATTCGATGCAATGCGGATCTGAATTGCTTTCCGCCGCAATTGACGGGTCAATCGATCGTTTAAGAGAGAGGAATCCTTCTTTTCGTCAGTCTGACTATCAAAATAATGGTGGGTAATCCTAGTATAAATCTTTGCTGTTTATTAAAAGTATAAATTACTATAAATTCGTAATTCTCGCCATGATATAAAATACATTTATTTCTAAATTCCGATTATGGTAGGATCAAGCATTATTATTGCCCCTACTATTCCATGCATATGGAGTGAAGAAGCTACTAAGAATTTTTTTTTCTGTCTGGAAAAATGTAAAGAAGTTGTTGCTCTATTGCCAACAAATCATGGTAATGTTAAGTGCAAACTTTGGAAGTATATTTCCGATGTTCTAATCAAAAATGGCCACAAATATTCTCCCCGACAATGCGAATATAAGTGGAAGAATACTAAGCAAGGTTATAATAAGTGGAAGGTAAATTATTATTATTATTATTATATAAAGAAGCGATTCAATTTTTGATAAATTAATTATTTATTCCAGAAAAGTAATAATAAAACTAAATTTCGGTATAAGTCAGAATGTGAAAAAATTCTTAGCGTAAATAAGGTTTCTTCAGGGTTTAATGATATAATTTTTGATGATAGTAGATTATTAGATGAAGTAGATAGACCAAAAAAAGCTGAAAAGGTCGAATACGCGTATATTTTTGAAAACCCAAACCAAGAACGTAAAAATAAAAGAATGAAAAGAAAATATAAAATGAAGAATAATAATTCCAACGCTAAATAATTTGCTTCATTATTGCAAATATTAGATTTTGATGATAAAAGGGTATAAATTTATTTAAATTTTAAATAGGGAGATAATTTTGTAAAAATTGTATAAATCAGAAACGAGGATATATATATATTTTTATTTTTATTTTATTTTTATTTTATTTGTTGTTATTTTTATTTTTCATTCAATTCATTTTTTTGTAATTATTTTTGGAAAGATCCAATTCATTAAATATTTCACGAATCCCATCAAATAAAACACAAAGATTAAAATAATGTTTTTGAAAGAGAATTAAGTGCTTTCCTTATGAGTAAATGAAAATAACAAACCAATTAGAAATTTTTTCCATTCAAATGTGCGCATGATCAGATACAAAAAAAAAAGATGAATTCAAAAATAGGAAAATAGGACAAATCAGGTCACCCGACCATATTGGCTTTAAAGTTTGTAAATATTGTAAATGACGATAATATCGATAATATGAATTGTCTTACAGTAGTAAAAATATATACATAAACAACTTGTGTATTATTTATGTGATAATGTTGTTTTAAAATTTAAAATATGTTTGTATATTTCTCGCAAATCACAAAACATAACATTCCTAAAAGCAAATCATAATTAAATGTGACTTTAAATTAGCTAATTATCAATAGACTAAATACATCATTTAAAAAATATATTATTAATTTCAGATAAAATCATAAAACATTGAGTTATTAAGATCATCAAAATTAGGATTATTTCAAATTCGTGCTAGTCATTTTTAGAATTTGCTCGCCATCAAACATTATTAACAGTTAACGTTATAAAAATGAATCTAACTATTTAAAATAAAAGAATACCTCAATATAGTTTGTGGATGCCAAACAATTAATTAAAAATTAACTCAAGTGAAATTTAAGATGTCTCTTGGATATCGAGTATTTCATCACAATAATTTAGTCATGGTTCTTCCCCAACATTTAATTATTACAAAATAAATGTCGAATAATAAAGTGAAGTTGTCATTAATTAACCAATAAAAAAGTATTTCTATAAAATTCCCGTCACAAAAAGGGTGAAAGAACAAAATTTTTGAAAAGGCTTTCTCCGGAGTCGGTCGTCAAACGATTACATAATATTTTTTATCACAATCAAATTTGGTAAGAACATCTTCATTAATGCAGTATTTTGTACCACAAAATTGTATCTCATTTAATAGGAGTTATACATACAGTAAACACATGACTCATTTTGCATTAAAAATGGAAATAACAATAATCATATATTTATATTAATTTATTAATTGTTACACAGGTAATTTCTCCAGCAAAAATATTAAAAATAATTCATAAAAAACAAGCAAAAATTTCTTTATACCAAAAAACTAGAAATTTGTTACAACCTATATTTATAACGAAATTTTTAAGTCATTTTAATTAGGACAGATTAAATAGAATTCGGTGCATAAATTTCGAAGCGTTGAAGATTGACTCCAAATAATTAATAAGATATACTCTATACCTAAAAGAAATTTTTTGTCGTTGCACATTGTGATTTATACCGCAAGTATTTGAATTTGAACGTTTGGAAATAAGTAATCATATAATTTTATAATTCTTTGGCCACCGAAAATAAAAATTATGCCCATAAAAAATAATGCTTCAGAAAGTTGATTACATATTGAGTTTCAGAAACGAAAATTTTTTCTATAGGGATGATCATTTGCGGAGTTTTGTGCATATTAATAATACACGCTGGTGCCACATAAGACGAAAGCACTCAAGAGAAGGAAGGAAGAGAATGAGGACCACTAGGCTGTGCAATGAGAGTAACCAATCATGTATCATTTGGGTCATTTTGAATGACAAATGACTCATTTTTAACAATTTCAATTTATACTGTAATTGTTGTTTAAGCCTAATTCTGGCCAGCACTATAAATTTGACCTACAGTAAATGACTATGATCTTATGATCTTCGACACCGATCGAAGCACAATCATGTGATAAAAATGAATACGCAATTTTCTATTATACAACTTTATCAGGTTTTTCAATTATAATTTTTTTTTTTGTATTTAGAAATATAAATTTTCTTTATTCAAGTTTATATTATCTGTTTGATACAAAGACATGAATTCTGTTTGAAAGCAAGATTTATGTTGTTATAAACCGAATTATAAATCAATTCTGCTTCTTTTCATAATCAATTTTATCTCAATTTCCAAAATATCTCAAAAAAAATAACTATATATATTTATTTATCGGTGCGAGCTTCAGCTAGTGTTTAATATGTTATAATGTATTAAATCTTTAGATATAATTGGTACATTGACGTTATTATACGTAAATTTGTCAAGAAATTAGATTGCGTAAAACTTTAAATTTGCGTAATCATGATAAGATGCTTATTTTGATGTATCAATATTAAGATATCATATATCATTTGATCATATACATTATAAGAATTATTGTCTTTACTAAAAAAAAAAATCTGAAATTTTGTGGTTTGATTTAAATTATACATGAAGTAAAATTTACAGAGAACTTTAATAATAAAACAGAAGATCGAATATAAACCATGTTGTTATAATCTGAATTACTACTATAAAACGATAGTCCAAAGCGTAAAATTTTCAATATTTACATACGTTTATACATAAATTGAAAAAGGAAATTAATACTGTATCAACTTAATCTAGTAATTTATCACTTACATCTACAATTCGAAATTTTTTTCGTCACGATTCTTAAATAACCAGTGTCTTCTATATAAAAATAATACCTTCCTATCTTTATCCTAAATTGAGTGTTGCAAGCAAATTTATAGTAAACTGCAAACAATGGAAACATGACAGGATGACAATTATTTTGTATATATATATTTAATCCAAACGAGATTTTTTTTATATAGATATCTCTTTTTTTCAGCATGAAACAATTGAATCATTGAAACATCTAAGCGCTTTTTCGCCAATTTCAATTTTACAAGAATTTTGTAACATCTACTTGATGATCGGTAATTAACCGTTTCGTGACAAATTTTCAACATAAATAATTTTAGAAATTATTGAGGAATTATTAAATTATGAAAAATTATGAAAATATTATATATTATGAAACATCATGAGAAAATATGAGAGATTATGATGAGAAATTATGAGAAATTATTATGAGAAAAATATGATATCATGAGAAATTATTGAGAAATCACGAGGAATGAAAATTATTGAAATTATTGATAAATCATGATAAATCATGATAAATAATGATAAATTATGATAAATTATGATAAATCATGATAAAGTTGGAAAAATAATAAATTTAGCCGACTCTATGCGATTATGAGTAATTTTCGAGCCAGCACTATGAATTTGGCCCGAATTACGTTAGAAATTTTCATAATTCTGGCCAGAATTACTCAAAACGTTTTACATTCGTTTTAAACGCAAGCCGATTTCGTAATTGAAACCGAGTTGTCTGAAAAACCGGTTGAACCGGGTCCAAAACCGGTTTGGTACATCCGGTTCCGACCTCTAGATGGTGCTAGTTTTCAATAAAAAAATTTCCTAATTAATTGATTGAACAATAACAAATTCTTTTAAATCAGATCCATCGGTTTCAAAAGACATTGCAAACTGACTAAAAAAAAATGATCAGACCTTCCATATAATCAATAGTGATAATACACTCTGCAAAAACGCAGTTGGTACTTTGTACATGTCCTCGGTGCCAATCATCGATAACAAGTTATAATCTCATAAAATTTAGGTTACAATTGAAGTTTGTTCAACTGAAAAAATTATTTCCGATGGATTATTTGTATCTTAAACCGCAGTAAACTAATAATAATCGGTAACAATCGAAAATAAAGAGAATAATACAAAAGAAAATAATATTATTAAATTTATCTATTGTTCATCAGATTATAAAGAAAGCTGCGCTGCAATAAAAAACTTTTTGAACCTACTGTCAATACTTTATTCGAAATATCACGTAAAATTTAACCAATCGATTTTTATACACGTGAAAAAGAAACCCGTAAAATATAAACTTAAAATAATTTGTCGTTATTATACATAATATCTTTTAAGAACTTAAAACTTTGAATTCGACGAACATTATATACATTATATATTTAATAATTCCAGTACCCTATAAAAAATTTTTCAGAAAAATGATCCCATTTCTAATTTTTTTTCTCATTTATCGGAGTTGTTTTCAGAATTTTTTTATAGGGGTAATGTGAGCCCTTTGTATTGTTGGAACTAATCTTGAAACTTCGATTCGTTTCACGCTCATACAAGTTCTGAAACTTCTGGAACTTCCCGGAACTCGAATTACGGGATTGTCATATTAAGAGAATTTTTTACTTTTAAATAATTATATATAGATATACTGTACATATATTATTTGATAATAGTCATCCTAATTTTATTTTATCTTATGGGGAGATGATTCAACCCATATTGGTTTAAAAATTCCAGTGCTCGATACGCATGAAACTATAACCAAAACATGAACGTCAACATCAGTAAAAAAAAATGTTTTTTTTCGTTCACCAATACCAAGTCGATATTATTGCATTTTATGTCTTTGGACATGAACTCTATTCTGCAATTTAATAATGTCATTTATCTTTATTAGTTTCATGAGAACATTGCATACAGTACATTTTGCAATAGACTAGTTTCATTCAAGTAAATTTAGGTCATTGACACGGCTCTTTTGTCTAGAAATACTTTCTTCACAAAGTTGTGCATATATATTGTTAATAATCATATGCTAGAAAAAAACTTTCTGCTTCATCCCAATATAAATACAGTCATCTCCACGCCCCTTGAGACCATCTAATGGTGTGATTATAGTTAGGTATTCTTATAGTGATATGGTCTCATGTATATAGTAGGGACTAGCACTGTGTGATTAAAAGTAGGAAGTTCTTACAGTCAACTCTATCTATAATGAATTTTGATATATTCGTCAAAATCCCCTTGATATAGTGAACCAACCAATTAAATTCTTCAAATTCTTCGTTATAAAGTTATAACGAATTGAGATGCAGGACGGCTACCTCGTTATAGGAAGAGAGTTGACCGCATATGGGGTGCCTATAGAGGGGATGACTGTAATTGTTTCTTCTTCAGTTTCAAGTTCTATAATTTAATCAAGTTCTTTTTTTCTTCATTTCAGAATACGACTTTTAAATTTAGGTATTGTAATGAGAATTATTTTTAAATTTTTTTTTAAAAAAAAATTTTGCCATCAACTACCCCAGTATTTCCACAAAATCTAGGTGATTATGGCCGGCATTAAGAATTAACCATATATATTAACTAATTTTAGTCCTTAATATGTTGTAGAAAAGGAAAAATCAGCCACAAATATAATTATTTCGCCGATACACGGAATGTTCACCATATTATGCCGGTATCATAGGGATTTACCGAAACATTCATGTTTTTGATATTTTTATTATAAAAGTTGTGATACTTCTCTATTAGAGTCTACTTCTTTAATATATATAAAGTCTTTCAATAGTAACTTACTGTGTAATTAATGATTAATCTGAGTCAATATAGTGTCAATATTGGTAATTAAGTTTATCTTTTTTTTTTTATGTGTACTTAATATACAATAATAATATAGAAAAAACTATAAAAACTATAAAAAGTATTTTTTTTTTTTTTTTTTTTTGACAAAAGTTATAACCATGTGAGTATGTGACCTTATCCATCTCCAAATAAAAAAAAAATCATTGGACATTTAAATGTTGATAACGTTATATGTTGCAGATCTATAATCCAATTATTATTGAATGAAAATGATGACATGATAAAAATCAGTATCATACTTAATATCTTCTTTAATTGTTCAATTTTTAAACAAAAAAATGTACGACATCGAACTTTGACAAAGTGGAGAACTGCAGCAAGAGGTTTTGACTTTTTCTAATGGCCAACGAGATAATTTGGAATTTCATTTGAAGGAATTTTTATTTAATCACTTAGCGCTGAAATTTTGACTGACACTGTTTATTTGTTAGTTATGAATTTACCTACAATAATTCAATACATGTTTATTTTTTTATATTCTATTATCACGAAACAAATAAATTTTTTTTTTGTCTTTTGATTATATATATATTTTTTCAAATAAGGATTTTAATAGTTCAATTTATTTTGTCAGTACAAAGATCGGCACAAATTTTACTGTGAATCATTTTATTACAAAATGTGAAAATTTTTTTTTTTTTTTTAAAAAAAACTAAAGTGCAACACATTGATTACGCATCATAAAAAGTTTGTAACATTTACTTGATAATCGGTAATTTTTGTTACAAAAAATAATGTAAATTCCTTTAAGGCTTTAACGTTTCGTGACAAATTTCAATAATTCTTGAAAAAACTTCAAATAATTCATAATCATGACATCTTGCAAAGTGTTGATTAGTCCCTTGTCATAAATGCCTCCCTTTTTAACAATAGATTCAACGTCTTTTTTGGTAAGACGGTAACCCTACCCTTTAAACAATTGATCTTTGTAGTTTCAGTTAAATAAATAGTAATCTTTTAATGGTTAAATAAGGAGAATGAGATGTAAAATAACTTAATGTAAAAACAGAAATAATTTAATCTTTATATCCTACTTTTTTTCAATGAAAAAATTTCCATTCCACTAATAGTAACTTTTCTCTTCATCTCTTCATCATAAACTGTATTATATCATCGGTAACATGTTTTCTCCTTATTATTTATAAGAATACATGAAGAAATCTTTAATAATAAAATTAATTTTTGCAAAAAAAAACGTTTTCTTCTTATAAATTGAGTGCTATGTTCATTTTATATATGAACTCAGCTAATTCACAATTTCAATCTGTCTGATGACTCGAAAAATATGATATCCTTACTGCAGCATCATATAATCGATGACTACGTGATACAAAATTTGTGCTCAAATAGTCACGTTGCTTACATAAGTCTATTTAAATAATCTTACCCTGCGTCGCCATAAAAAAATCACTATCACATGACCGGTGATGTTTAATGTCACGCTCCACGTGATTTCACATGCTTCCATTTTTTATATTTATGGCAGGGACAGAATTTTTTCGCGCGAAAAAAATTATTTGTCACACACTATTCATCACAGGTGCGCCACATGCTTTCACGTGCTCGTGCATATTTAATTAGTAAATATCACGTGATAGTGATTTTTTTATGGCGACGCAGGGGTAGTTATTTAAATAAGTGTAATCACGTGTAGTTGCAGTAGCTATATTTCAAATTGTAATGCCAAAAGAAATTTTATTTTTTCCTAAATTTATTGTAGATTTTAATAACGAAAAACGTTTATCAATCAGCACCACACCGAAAGAAATTTAAAATTTTTCATCTTAATTCTAAAAACAAACTTATCAGGTGTTTTGCCGCTACATAATATATTTTAATTAAATTGCCTAGTTGCATAAAATTTTTTTTTTTTAAGGTAACGCCTGAGTTCGCCACTCGCGTGACTTGGCGGAAACTTTATTAGAGCAATACACAAGTAACATAAAAACATGGCAGAGTGACTGAGCCCCCCTAAGGGTAAACCCAAAGGTGAACTGGACAAGCTACGAAAAAATCAAGAAAAATAATCGCACTGGGGAAACTAAACTAAGGGGGAACGGACGATAAAGTCCTATATGAACTAAAAAGAAAAGAAAAAAAAGAAAAGTAGGCGTTGTATGTAGTCCCGAAAAGGCGAAGGTCTTGTATGTTCTGACACGTCCACAAGGAAAGAGAAGCTGGAAAAAAAAAAATTTTAATTGAAAAATTATCAAACCCTATCTAAATCCAGGTACGGACCGTTTATCTACCCTAAGACAACTACACTTGAGGGCCAAAGAGGTACCAGTCCCAAGCGGACAGGAAAAAACCAGATCAGGAACCTTTATTATTGGAACCATGGACGTTCGGGACCAGTGATTTGAATTTTCCTTTCGTGATCTTGTGGAACTTATTGTCATAAGCCAGGTAAGGAGGTATACTGCCGAGGTATTCGAAGTGCGAGCGCAAATCCGTTACCATGCTGGATAAACGATCTAACTGTTTCTCAATATGAACATATTTTTTATCGTTGGCGGTGCGTTTGTCATTTTTCTTTCCAGCGGCAGATCTACTAGAGGAGGGTTGGTGGTTCTTGTTCTTCGAAGAGGAAAATTTTGCCGATAGGTAGGAGGGGTCAGACGTTTTCTTCCCGACCTTATCTATCTTCCATTTGACGACGAGTTCGTGGATCTTAAACTCCGCTTGGCATGCTTGGTTAAGATCATCTGAGGTTCGGAAGAACCCTATTAATTTTTGTGTACCTTTGGGGTCTTTCACCAGTTTGCCTAGTTGCATAAAATTCAATAAAAATAAAATAAATGAACCTTAAAAATGTATCATGTGATTTTTGTAGCACAGTAACATGCGCAGGATTATTGCGTCAATTTATTTTATAGTAGTATGTACTGTATATTTTATGCTTTATTTATTAATTTAGAACAATACATCCACAAATGTGAAAATAAAATAAAATAAAAAACTTATTTAAATTAAAAAATCTTCTAAATATTTAATGATAGATTTGCTTAGTTTAATAAGTATTGACTTAAATATTGCTTTAAATGAAATTCGACGAATTTTTTTTGATCATCATTAAATGCTAAATGCTCTTCTTCCATATTTTGTTGACATTCAATTCCAAAAGTTGTTGCTAAACAATTGTTAACCACAAAAGGGGGAACAATTTTGCACGATATCTTATAAAATCTATTGTCATGTTTTTGCTGATAAAAGAAAATGTATTCATTTTTTTTAATTTGCATGATTTTTTCTTTCTCATTAATTAACTTATTTAATAAACATAAAGTTTCTTCGGAAGTAAATTCGTTACATTTAATAAGATAATGGTAGAAATCATTTCGTGGTCGAAAGAAAAAGTTAGAAGGATGAACAAGTTGAGGATTTACAAGGTTATTGGGAGGAATTTGCGTAGTTGAACTCATTTGGATAAGGAGGAAGAAAAATTTTGAATCGTGATAAGTTTATGTGATATCTACCAAGTCGATCACTTATAATAATTATTTTATATCACCTTAGAAAACAGTGAGAAAGCGAAAAAGTTTTTTTTTAAAAAAAAATCAAGCGGATTATACTATGTAAAAAACTATATTAAGCCTGAGAAAGGTGAAATTATTTCAACGAAATACGTTATTCGGACAAGTATGTTTTTTCTACTCAAATATTTTGTTTCACTTGCTTTTGCTTTTCGGCGCACAACTTGTTTCCAATAAAGAAGCTTTAAACAAATTAAAATATATATTGGCTAACTCTTAGTGTATGGAAGGGGTAGTTTTAAAACTTTTTCATAATATGAAGTATATTTTACAAAGAAAAGGGATGCATTTGGGAATATTCTAAAGCGTTTAGCACGATATTTCTTTGAACTTTCCACAGCGATATACAGTTTTTTTATTTTTTGTTGTCCACCCCAATGTATATTAGGTGTCTTTTAACAAACAAGAAAATAATCAATAAAATTTTGACCGAAATAACTTTTAGTTTATCCAGATAAAAAAATTTGTGGGAAAAAATGTGTTTTTTTGGGAAAGATATCAGGATCATAAAGTTGACGGAAATTCCCTCAAATACTTTTTGAGGACATGACAAATAAATAATATGTGACAAATAGGACAAATATCGAGTTTACCTTATTAAAAATGAATACACGCAAGCGTGATGACAAATGCAGATCTGTAGATCCTTTTGCGACAATGGTTGCTAGCAACCAAAAAAATTAAAAAAAACCTCAACCAAAAATTGCCCTCTATATAGTCACAACTCTATATAATCACTGTTTTTGCTGTCATAACTCATAAACCCGATTAGGTGATTATATAGAGGTCGATTGTATATCAAATAGGCTATACTGCTATCACATCTTTTCGATAAGGATAGAATCTGATAAGGTATGTTCATGTGGGAATTTACAACAGGTTTAAGGTTTTTGTGGGGAAAGGGGGGAAAATGAAAAAAAATAAAATCAACTATAACTATGCTCTAAGCGGCCTAAGGTTAACTGTAAGCCGTTCCGAAACGTCGCAGAGCCCCCATAAAGGTTATTGTGGGAAATATCCAGTTGACCGTTTATCACACCCAGCAAAGTTAATACTACAAAGGCAAGAATAGTCGATTAAGGTACTGACTCGATCCGGACATTTTCTAATTATTCCCATATACAACGAGCAATTTCCCTTTCTTCATAAGAGGATAATTATGACCAAGTGCGAAATATTCCGCTAGATTTTCAACTTTTTGGGATAAGCGAGTGAGAGAGCTTTCCAAAGAACGATATCTCAGATCACTGGGCTGGTACAATTAAAAAAAAGTCGTGGAAATTATTTCATTTTTATTAGTCACGTGGCTAATTTCTGACGAATACATAATGCTGGCCAGTTTCGTGCAATCATAAACTTATAATAGACCCAAAAATTCATATACAAAATCCAATATTATTATTAATCAAAAACAAATATACAGTACAATCCTTTCAATAATTACAAAATAAAATATCTCCATTAACATCCTTTCACTAAGTTAAATATAAAATATTGTTTCAACATTAAGTATAAGAATAATCCTCTTGATCAATAATATCATCATCATTATTTTGATAATCAACCATAAAATCATAATTATCATGCACATTATATCGTAACAATAAATTAAATATATCTGGAAAGACTTTTTGATGAACATCCCTAGCCCAAAGAAAATCTAAATAATAAAAATAAATAAATTTAAATGAATTATCATAAATTTCGACAATAATAATAATACAACATTTATGCCATACCTAAATGTTCATAATCTAAAACTTCTCTCATAAGAACAGGAGCGGGAATTTGTTTTAATAACATATTCATATCAGCTAAACTATCTCTACCGCCATAAAATATTGCTGTAGGGGTAGTAATTTGCAAAGTGGGAAATCTTTGACAAGAGTATCCTAACGAAGTTGAAGTATAGGAATAAGGTGGTAAATCATCATACATTTGAAATTTTCTTGATCTAATAATTTGAAACCAGTGCTATTTAAGAAAAATGAATTAGTTTCGCCTCTTTTTTTTTTAAAAAAAAAATAAATAAAAATTATAAAATAAAAAAAAAAATAAATCATACTTACGACCAAACTTTTTGTACTTGAACAACTATATAAATGATAATAACCAATAGCTTTTTGAGCTTCACTGATATTTTTAAGATCCCAACCGAATAAAATTCTTAAAGCCAAATCGATAATTTTAGTAAAAATAGGTGGAGATAATACTCTTTGCCAAAACAATGCCATTGTTAATACAGCTTTACGTCCAAAAAACAAATATATCACATTTGGTGATAATTTCATTAATGCGTCAATAACTGAATTTTTCAGACCTAAAGAAATATAACGAGAAATTTTAAATTATTATCTTATTTAAAAAAATTGATAAAATAAATTTTTTGAAAACATTTATTTACCTTTTGGACTTGTTGCTGGAGCAAGAGCAATAAATAAATTTACTTTTTTGTTCAATTTTGGATTAATTGATAAAGAAGCAAAGCATTGAGCTGTTCCTTGTGAAAATCCAATATATGATAATGATGGTGCTCCTGTTATATCTAATATATACTATTTAATATAATTAATTTAGTTTAATTAGTTGAAATTAAATTAAAATCGAACGGTTGATCTGATAATACTTACATCAATTGTATCAGGTAAATCATATATAGCCATTTCATCCATTGAATATTCCCAAAATCTTCTTTCACTTGGATCAAATTTAGTATGTTTCATTGAATATTTATTACCTCTAATATTACCAAACCATACATCATACCTAAATACAAATAAAATAAAATCGTTAAATTAACGTTCCAAAATATATGTTTTTTTTTCGTTCTCGATCGTTATTTACCCAGCATCAGCCAATAAACAAGCCAATCTATTTTCATATTCAACATTACAAACCCAAAGTTCACTACAAGTCATTAAACCATGATAAAGTAATACAACAGGTTTAATATATTTCTTTTTTTTTGATGATGATTCATCGGAAAATTCTTGTAAAAAAGATGATGAAGATGATTTATTTTTTATATCATTTGGATTTTTTCGAATTGCTGATAATGAAATTCCATTCTTCTTAAATATAGTTTCTATGTTTTGTTCTTCTTCAACTTGATGAACTTGATTTAATGCGAAATTTATAGGACTAGGTTTAGCGGAAGAAGGATATTTCCCATGAGGGATCCTTTGAACTCCTAATATATAATTGTCTCTAGTCTTTACTATATGGTCTTCGACATGATAATCCCAATAATTAACTAATTCTCGGAAATTTTCCGCATGTTGAAATAATTTTACTGGTAAAGTTCTTTCATCCTTATATAACATTGAAAATAATCTATATTAAAACAAGAGAAATTAATATCAATGATCTTTCTTTTTTTTTAAAAAAAAAAGGGTTAGTTTAACTACATACTTTTGACTTTCATCCCTCAAGTATCTCACTCCTGAACTTGGTAGTAAATAAGTTATAACACGAAGGAATTTTTCAATAAATAAAAACACGATAGCAATAATTAATGCTTGATAATCTCTATAATTTAATCTTCCGATAATTGGTACTTCCATAATTATTTTTTTTTTTAAATGTTATTTATTATTTATTAAATAAATTATTTACAAACTTTCTCGAATTTAATTTAATACAAGAGAGAGAGAAAAAAAATAATCTTAAAAATTGATTATCCATCATGGTACCACTCAAAAAGAAGATAAATCTTCTTGTGTCATTATATATATATCTAATTTCGGATATTCCAGCAGCAAATTGTAAGATCGTTCAATGTTGTACAGATCATATATTTTTAATCAATCTTTTTTTAGAATTTCTTAATTTTATCTCAAAGTGTACATCGTACAGTCGTACAGGGCGTACGTGAGTATATTTACGGATAAGAAATTTAATTCAAGTTCTAAAAATAGGACACACGTTCTTATAAAATTACTCCTTAGTTGAACTAGTTTGGATCTAAGAACTAAGACAATGAATTTTTATAATATAAATATTTATATATGAAAGGTTTCTGGTTAAATTATAAAGGCGACTATTTCATTATTTAAATGAAATCGGTAGCCAATAATTTTGGTGAAATACAATAAATAAAATAAATAATTATGCAGTGTCAGTGCTCTAAAAAATATATAAATATATTTTTTTGGTTTAAAATAGAAAGATCGTTGCTTTCGGAAGGAATAACCGATTTTCAACATATGCATTATATTCTTTATATAAATATTATTTTTTAAAAAAAGTCTTTTTTTTTTCTTATTCGTGCTTTTTTTTTTATCTTCGAAAAAAAATTTGGAGTATATAAAATTTATGATAATAAACTATTTGTTATCGCAGAACTATTTGAAGATTTAAGTTAGAAGTTAAGGGGTAAAAGTTTTTTATCGAACATACATATACATATATCTGTTACAAACAAATACTATATTTGTAGTGGTTCTTAAAAAGGCTTTTTGCACTTCCGAAAGGTTCCTCCTACTTCCTTCCCTTATCTCTCAAAAAAAAAAAAAAAAAAAAATAAGGAAAAAAAAAATTAATTTTTTAACGACATTAATAATAACATTTTAAATTTTTATAATGGTTTCAAACAAATTAACAAGTATATTAAACAAAAAAAGTTTATTGACTATAATATGTCTTATTATTTTATTCGATTTATTATACACAATTTATTCGGATTCTCCCCCAGTGAACGTTCTGGAAGCACCTGATGTTGTACCTTCTCAACAAAGACCTAATGGTATTCTTAATACAGACCAAGTTATGAAATATTGTGACATGAAATTTAATTTAGTGGAAAATTGTTTAGAATATCTTGATACAAAAGAGGATGAATATATTATAAATCCTTCATCTCCAATTCCAGAATGTAACGAAAATGAACCTCCAATGTTATTTCATGTATTTTGGCGTGGTATGATAACCGACAAGTTAACATTACAAATGAAAAGTTTTCTTTATACTCAACCTTTAGCTTGTTCAAAATTATATGTCTGGTTACAAAATTCTGATACAGATATAGATATGAACCCTTTTGCAGGATTTATTTATAAAAAATTCTCTCCAAAAAATATTGAATTTAAAAAATGGGATACCGAAGAACAATTAAATTCAGATCCTATATATAATGGTTGGGAAGCGATCATGTCTGGTCATAGTTCTGTCGCATTTAGTGATTTGGTGAGATTTGTTGTTTTGAATAGATATGGAGGAATGTATATGGATGGTGACGTTCTCTTCTTACGTGATATGCGACCATTATATCATTCGGGAATAGATTTCTCATATAAATGGAGTTTTAAAACAGAATATAATACTGCCGTATTAAGATTACATGCAAATGGAACAACAAGTAGAAAAATTATTTCTCAAGCTATGAAAGAGAAAATGAATTTTCATCCGTTTCAAATAAAGAAATATTTATTAGCTGATACAAATCTTTCTTTAGATTCTCCTACCACAAAATCAATATATAATTCGGCACTTTATATGTATTCTGTACCATTATTTGATCCTCTTTGGTTAAAGAATGATCGTCGTCAAAAGAACGTTCTAAGTCCTAATCTTAATGGTATGGATGATGTTTGGGATCCTAATTTTATTCCAGGAGAATTTCCTAATATTAAAAATATAAATGATTATTCTCCTTTGGATTTAAGGAAGGCTGATAATTTCTTTAGGGGTGCTTTTGCTTACCATTGGCATAATAATTGGTCTAGAGAATTAATACCTAGTTGTTGGATGGGTGTAATTAATACAGCTTATGATAGTTTTATAAACGGTACTCAAACAAACATTTATGGTGAATATATTAAATACTAATTGAGAAAGGGATTGTTATGTATTTTATTAATTTCATTTTATGGTAAAATATATATATATATATATACTTTTTTTTTTTCTTTTCTTTTTTTTTTTTTAATAATTTTTTTAGAGAAATACAGTATAAGAAATATTTAATTTGGAGTGGGAACTTTATTATTATTTTTTTTTGGTATTCGATACATATATATAATATATTGTTGATGGTCCCGCTACTTTTTTTTATGAAATTTTATTATGTACAGAAAGTAAACGAATAAAAAAAAAAATTATTTATTTTAAAAAATTTTTTTTTATAAATTTGTTAATTATTAATACTAAAGATTATACTAAAAAAAGCATCGGCGTATTGGCATTCTGGTGATGATGATGATAGGATACAACATGTTCTTTGAAGTATTGGAATGATTCTTTGAAAATTTCAAATCGTTAAATTAGCTGCGTCAATTTTTTCACGTGATAATATGTTATATAATAACAAATTTACCCCGCAAAGTAAATAAGCTATTTACATTGGAAACGAATTTCTTAAAGTTACCATCTTTTAGAAAAGAATTATTTTTTTTTAACAAAAAAGTTCTATTCTTAAACGGGGTTGAACAACTTTATCAAGATTAATTATAAATTTTTCTATGGACTTTTGCTGGATAATGGATCCTTAATTTATTCAAAAATAATACATTTAATAAAACAAAAAAATAACTTAAATAATAAATTCTATATGCAAAAAAAAACGTAACCATTATTAGACTTAATCTAAAAAGTGATGACGAAATTTAATCTATAAAAATGGATATCTTTGTAAACGAAATTAATACTTAAAAAAAACAAATCTTAATTTTAGTTTCCTAATACGTATTGGCTTAAATATTTCTTTAATTGAGTTTCAACATATTCTTTTTGATTATCAGTTAATTCTAAAAACTCTTGTTCCATATTTTGTTGTAGTTCAACCCCAAGAAAATTTTTACTCAAACAATTGTTAACCAGAAGAGGAGAAACAATTTCATATGACACCTGATAAAGTTTATTGTTAATTTGTTGCTGATAATAGAAAATAAATTCAATTTCATTGGATTGAATGTTATTTTCTTTTAATGATCTATTTAAGAGATATGCAATGGTGTCATTAGTGATTTCCTTGCATTTAACATAATAATGATAATAATCATTTGGCGGTCGAAAAAAAAAGGCAATAGGATGAACAGTTTGAATTTGAATATTGGAAGAACTGGTTTGTATATGCGTGTTGTTAACTTTTTGTTGAAGCTGAAAGTTTGGAACTAGGTTGTGGGACTGCACATAATATGCGTTGTTCGGAGCGGTTGAACTGGTTGAACTTTCTAGTCTGTCATGGGATGAGACGGGTAAGACGACATTATCTTGTGGATTGTATGGAGTGGAAATACTTGAAGGTTGATTGTTTCCAGAGTCAGCAGAAAATTGATTATTTGGGTGAGTCATATTTCGATAACGAACTGTACTATAAAAAATATAAGAATTTTTTAAATGTTTAACTTTGGATCTTAATATATAGCGTGAAAAAAATGAAAAAAAAACAAAAATAATTTTATTTGACTTCGGCTCTTACAATTACCTGATTTGTATCTATCTTTCCTTAAAAAGTAATAGTCTATGAAGATCGTATTGGAAATTTTAGAAATTTTTTTTTTTTTGAAGGGGAAGGATTTTTGAAAGAGGATTTTATATTAGAAATTCCACATGCATATCGCAAATGATACAGTAATTACAATTTACCCCCATTCATTAAACAGGTATTTGAAGTAAAAAGTTTTATATACGTGTGGAGAGTTCCGAAATTAAGCACTCCAAGATCGATATACCGCAGTCCAAAACCAAGTAATTCTGGTATTAAAAGTAGCGCTAATTTTTCGGTAGCGCTTAATTTCGGTATCTGATTTACGGAAATACCCATTACCGCGCGTATATTAAATGCCTATCTGCATTATGGTCTTTACATTTTACATTTGCAAATATTTTGACTGATCATTACCAAATAAAGGGGACGCGGACTGGACGCGGTCTGAAGATATATGATACTGCACAGCTACTTGTCATACGATGCACAAAGTTTTCGTGTCCAAATCTTCGCGTAAATTCGATAAAAAAAAGTACCAAATATTTTATATACTAAATAGGTACATTTTATATAAAAAAATACTTGTGAAATAAATTACTTTAATATGTATTATTAGTCGTTGTTTTAATTAATTATAGATGCGTTGAGCACTTGAGTTAAAGGGATGCTTGTAAATCTTAAATAACTTAAATATAAATAATTTTTAATAATTTCGTATGAATAATTTTTACTGTATTTTTTTCCTTTTAGAGTTTGAGTTAAATGTATTGAAGTTCCGCAAAATACATGATGCGTGCGATTCAAAATATATGACATAGGGCATAAACTCCTATTTTACATAACTATTCAACTGATTTGGTTAAATTGATTTGTTTTTATGATTATATATATATTATAGTTGTTATTTACTGATCGCCGTTTTCGAATTAGTGTGATCAGATCAATTAAAATTAAGCCACCGAAAACACCGAAAACAGCTGAAATCAATTAATTTATTAAACATACTGATCATTTTATATGCTAAACCATAAAAAAACCCATTTAATAATTATTTTTTTAAAAAAAAATGAACCTTCTCTTTAAAGAATAAAAAACGAAGAACTAATAAAGAAGCACTACTCTTTTCAAACTCTCCGCCCAAAAACCAAAGATCTAAATACGGTAAAAAAAAATAGTTAGAAACGAAAAAAAAAGGGAAAAAACTAACAAAATAAAAAAAAATTATTACCTGTTACTTGAAGGGGGTTGTTATGAGACTCTAGGAATCAGTTTTAGGAATCTTTTAGGAATCAGGTCTTTAGGAATCGGTTTATAAACTTTAGCAAAAACAAAAAAGACAAACGATAAAAAACGATTAAATAAGTTTATACAATGGTGGCTTAGAGTTACGCAGATCAAATGATATTTATAATTTATATAGTAAAACGTGATTTATTTTTGTAGATAATTAGTACATATTAGCGCACAGGTTGGGATTTTATATATGGTTTCTCAAATAACATTATCGTATGGTGTAAAAGCATAAAATTTTATTTCTTTCTTCAAAGGCAGCAGTAAGACATATTGCATATGGCATTTGATTAAAAAAAATGTATCTTACAAAAATGGAAAATTATACTCGGATTATATCGGTTCTTTTAATGCGAATATTTATAAGTAAATTCATTTTGTCTTTATATTCATCATTTTTAGTAAATTCTCAATGATAATCACGCCAAAATTAATGGTATTGTGCTGTCCTTGACCTATTTGTCACTCACTTAATATTTGTCACAGATTATTTTGTACTACTATATTATAAAATTAAATCAATATTATTGGTTAAAAATCATTATCGCATGATAAATAATTCTGGGACTCAAATGTATTGATTTTAAACCTCAATAACTATTTGAATTTACTAGTCATTGGATGAAATTTTCCCAACATCAAGATTCTCTGCGACAAAACACATCAGCAGGAAAATCAAAGCAGCAAATTTTTCACTTCCCACAAGATCAGTTCAACAAAAATACTATTAAATTTATACCCATCAGAGAGCATTAAATTGCTTTCTATGCAATCAACATGAAGATGACAACTACCATTTCGGTCGCTGCCAGTCTTATCCTCCGCAACTCAACAAACTTTTACAGGATTATAAAATGAAATTAATTACCCTGGCCACTTACAACATCGTTTCGACTTCAGAAACTACAAAAGATTACGCACCGAATAAACAATTCTCCGTTTTTCGTACCCATTCACGATCTATACTCTTTCGTACATCTCATATATCTGATGATGCATTACTACATCCCACAATGTTTATCATAAATTTTTAATTATATTTTTAACAGATCAAACCCGGCACATAAAGCATGTAATGCTTTTACCTATCCTTTAACGAAAGATCTTTACACCATCTCGTTTATTAATACACTAATGATAAATTTTAGTAAAATTAAGGAATGATCTACAAATGATTTTGATAGACAATTATTCTAAGTAGAAGTCGGGAACCAACTGGGTTTCATCAAACGATTTCAATTAAGAAAACCGGTTGATACGAGTAATTCTGGCCTGAATTATGAACCCGCCCAGAAGCATGAAAATTTCCAAACAAGGAAATTAGGTATAACGACGAAATTCGGGCCAAATTCATAGTGCTGGCTCGAAAATTACGAAAATTTGCCCATATTATGTAGATTTATTATGTTTCGCAGCTAAAGTCATAATCTAGTTCATAATATGTATTGTAATTTTTCTGGAACTAACTTATAAAAATAAAAATAGATTTATTATGTTCAATAATTTTAATAATTTCGTAATTTCTCAATTATCATAATTTATCATAATTCCTCATGATTTTTCAATATTTTCTTAATAATTCCTCATATTTTCATAATATATATATATTTTTCATAATTTCTCATAATTTAATAATTCCTCAATAATTTCTATAATCATGGCTAGTATTTGGCCTGAATTACGGTAATTAAACAGGAAAATTTCATAATGCGCAAATCGGTTGCAACCGGTTTAAAACGGTTGGACCGATTCGATCCGGTTTGCAAAAAACACAACCGATTCTAACCTCTAAACGGAGGGTGTGACACGAAGTGATGGATGAAGTCATATTGAATTTTAGTGACATTTTTGATGCAAAATTTATAGCGTTAGGGTCTATTTCAGTGACAGTTTTTTTTTATGAAAAATTTTATCACACTGACAATATAAATATTATTATGACGTTGAATGAGATTAAAAATTTTTTTAATATTTATATTTATTTTAAATCAATATTTAATTTTTCATAACTGTGTAAAAAAAATTTGAAATGTAAATGACAAGACCGGAGCTTTCAACATTAATGATTAATCATTTATTGTAAAAAAACTATCCAATTGAACTTCTCATAAATTTGCATTTCTATTTTAAAAACTGTATCCCAGATCAGATTTTGAATCACTAAATTGAGTTATACCGAATAAAAACATCTATTATTGTTGAATTAAAAAGTAATGGATTTTGAAAGGAATTTTAAATTTCTATATTAGGAATCCATATGAAATATATTATTTAATATCTCCGTTTTTCATTTTTACTATGTACTAGATATCACAAAATGTAATTATTTAAATGCAGATTTTTCATACTTTTATCGGAAAAATGATACGATAATAAATCTCTTGAAATCATATCAATCATGACTCATTTACGAGTCTATATCTATATATTGTATCATTTTTTAGCTCATTATTACGATGCCTTTACGTTTCATGACCGTTAAAATAACTACAATTATTAGAAGATTTTAAAATTTACAATGTACCGAAATAACCGAATCAGTAAGAAAGTAGAGGCAATAGAATTCTTTTTAATGATTATTTTTTAAAAATATTAATATTCGTAACTTTATGTTTGTCACATTTTTAGCTGTAGGTACAATTTTCATTATAAAGCAAAAAGGCTCAGATAAGAAAAAAGCTTATAAATTCACAGGAATTTTATATATTTGGCGTTATTAAAGACGACATATTTTATTTTTTGTGTTTGCGATAATTTAATTTTTTGAAATTTCCACGTGATTTGGTTACATTTCATTTTAGTCAAATGTACAAATGCAACTTTTTGTAGCGCAGGATTCGCTTTGAATGAAAAAAGGTCTTAATAAAATTCTTAATAAGAAGATACTCAAAGGATATGTTTGTATTATTATGTTGTATTACCGAACACTAATTACACCAATTTCTTTAAGGAAAACAAATTATAAGTACAACATAAAATTAAGTGTGAGAAATTAGCCTATTTATTATTAGAGGAAAGTAATTTAACAACAAGTCTTTTTATAATTATTTGTAATGTAGTTTTCACTTTATAACTGAAAGAAGACATATTATAATAATGCTATATATAAAAATGTTTATCATGTTCGAAATATTCGGATAAATTTTAAAAATAAAAATAAAAAGATTAATGATTAGGTTGTTGTTATAGAAGTAATTCTGACGTCAAGATCAAAATAAATAACATAAAAATTATCTATCATGTTCATTGTAAACGCAATAATCTATACTTAAATAACTTAAATAACCTAATGCTTAATTTATCATGTAAAATATACTTATTTATTTTAATAAGTATTGACTTAAATATTGCTTTAAATGATATTCAAGATTTTCCTTTTGATCATAAGTAAATGATAAGTGCTCTTGTGCCACATCCTGCTGAAGTTCAATTCCAAGAAAATTTTTTTCAAACAATTATTAACCAAAAGTGGAGAAACAATTTCGCATGATATTTGATAAAATTGATCATATCGTTGTCGATAAACGAAAATGTATTCATTTTCGTTGAATTTAATGTTATGTTCCTTACCATCTTTAAATGTCTTGGTTAATAAATATGCAATTGCGTCGTAAGAAATTTCTTTACAATTAACATAATAATGATAAAAATCACTTGGCGGTCGAAAGAAAAAGGCAGTAGGATGAATAGTTTGAATTTGAATATTATTGGAAGAACTGGTTTGTACAGTACATGTGTGTTGATAACTGTTTGCTGAAGCTGAAAGTTTGGAACTAGGTTGTGGGACTGCACATAATATGCGTTGTTCGGAGCGGTTGAACTGGTTGAACTTTCTTGTCTGTCATGGGATGGGACGGACAGCAAGACGACATTATCCTGCGGATAGTATGGAGAAGGTTGATTGTTTTCAGAGCCAGCAGAAAATTGATTATTTGGATGATTCATATTTCGACAGTAAATTGTACTAAAAAAATATAAGAATCTTTTAACTGAATACTTGACTTCGGCCTTAAAATAATAATAATAATTTTACCAATAACTGATAATCTAATTATTTTTCCTTAAAAAGTAATAATCTATGCGGATCGTACGAGAAATTTTAGAATTTTGAGAAAAAATTTTTTTTTTTTTTTGAAGGGGAAGGATTTTGAAAACGAAATTTATATTAGAAATTCCATATGCATATCGCAAATCATGCAACAATTACAATTTACGCCCATTCATTACATTCATTAAGCAGGTATTTGAAGTAAAAAGTTTTATATACGCTATCATTAATTACCGTGTGGTTCCGAAATTAAGCACTCTTTTTTTCACCTGATGCTGCCCAAGATCGACATACCGCAGTCCAAAGCCTAGTAATTCTGGTAAGGTGCTAATTTTCGTATAGTGCTTAATTTCGAAACCATATGGTGCATAACATGTTGATGTGTGTGGCGCATAATTTAGTATAAGTAGTACACTGTACACTCCTAAACATAATTTTAGTGAGATAAAAATCAGTTCATTAAAGCCTTTTTTTAAGAAAAAATTTTTTTGTAAAAAAAATTGTGGGGCAGAATTAATGAAACATTGCACAAAATTCTACAGCGATGATAAAATAAATATAAAACCGAATTTCTCATAAATTTGCATTCAAATGTTGTGCCCCAACTTGGAATTTGCCCCAAGTTGACAATTGGCCTAAATTATCGGCCCATTTTTATGATTCTTCCCTTATATAGTAATTATTTTGATTTGGGGCATATTACGACTCGGGCACAACACAAATTTTAAAAATTTAAAAACGGTCCCAGGTTAGATCTTGAATCACTAAATTTACTTTTTACCAAATAAAAAACATATTATTGTTGAATTTAAAAGTATTTTTAAAAAATTTTGAAATGAATTTTTAAATGTATATTAGAAATCCCATATGGAATATATTTAATATATTGTAAATATACTACCAGTAGATTATATTTTCGCGTAACTTCATTATAATTGTCGCCCCTGTATTACAAAATTCGGAAAAACTGAAAAACTGAAATGACGACAATGCATCTCTTAAAAATCATATCAATCATGACTCATTTATGAGTCTATATACTGTATCATTTTTAGCATTACAAAAAAAACGAAGATTTTAACAACAAAAATTTACAATGTACCGAATCAGTAAGTATTTAGCTATGTTTGTCACATTTTTAGCTGTAGGTACAATTTTCACTATAAATCAGGAATTTTATATGTTTGACGTTATTAACTTTATTTTTTGCGTTGAAATTGCTACGTGATTTGGTCATACAAATGTAATTTTGCAGTTTTGTTTGTAGCGCAGGATTCGCCTTGAATGGAAAAAAGTTTGTCTCATTATAAAGATTCTTAATAAGGAAATATTAAAGATAGGACTATATTATTATGTTGTATTACCGAACACTAATTACACCAATTTTAAAAATATATATAAATACAACGTAAAATTTAAATTTTCATTATTAAGACTAAGTGTGAGAGAAGAATGTCTCATTTGTTACTTCATTTGTGATATTTTGTTAAACAAATGTCAAATTAATCCTATTTACCATTAGAGAAAAATAATTTAGCAACAAGTCTTTTTAATTACTTGTAATGTAGTTTTCACTTTATAGCTGAAAGAAGGTTATAATAATGATCTGTAAAAAATGTTTATCGTATTTAATAGTTTTTCCATAAATTTTCCATAAATGTAGCATATTCACGGAATTTCGAAATATTCGGATAAATTTTAAAAATAAAAGATTAATGGCTAAGCGTTGTTATAGAAGTAATTCTGACGTTATAGTCAAAATAAAATAACATTTTATTCATCATTGTAAACGTAAAAAAGGCATAATAAAAAAGAAATCCATTAATCTATTAAAGGAAATCTATAAAAAATAAAGTATACTTAAATAACTTAAATAACCTAATGCTTAATTTCTTATGTAAAATATACTTATTTAGTTTAATAAGTATTGACTTAAATATTGCTTTAAATGATATTCAAGATTTTCCTTTTGATCAGAAGTAAAGGATAAGTTCTCTTGTGCCGCATCCTGCTGAAGTTCAATTCCAAGAAAATTTTTATTCAAACAATTATTAACCAAAAGTGGAGAAACAATTTCGCATGATATTTGATAAAATTGATCATATCGTTGTCGATAAACGAAAATATATTCATTTTCTTTGAATTGAATGTTACGTTCCTTACTATTTTTAAACGTCTTGGTCAATAAATATGCAATTGTGTCGTAAGAAATTTCTTTACAATTAACATAATAATGATAAAAATCACTTGGCGGTTGAAAGAAAAAGGCAATAGGATGATCAATTTGAATTTGAATATTATTGGAAGAACTGGCTTGTACATGCGTATTGATAACTGTTTGCTGAAGCTGAAAATTTGGAACTAGGTTGTGGGACTGCACATAATATGCGTTGTTCGGAGCGGTTGAACTGGTTGAACTTTCTTGTCTGTCATGAGATGGGACGGATGAGACGACATTATCCTGCGGATAGTATGGAGAAGATTTATTGTTTTCAGAGCCAGCAGAAAATTGATTATTTGGATGAGTCATATTTCGACAATAAACTATAATAAAAAAATATAAGAATCTTTTTAATTGAATGCTTTCAGCTCTTAAAATATTATCTGTTATTAAAAAAAAACAAAATAATCAAATAATCTAAGAACCTTTCCTTAAAAAGTAATAATCTATGCAGATCGTGCGAGAAATTTTAGAATTTTGAAAAAAAAAAAATCTTTTTTTTTAAGGAGAAGGATTTTGAAATGGGATTTTATATTAGAAAGTCCATATGCAAATCATGCACCAATTACAATTTACGCCCATTCATTAAACAGGTATTTGAAGTAAAAAGTTTTATATCTCGAAAGATATGACCATTAATTATCCGGAATTAAGCACTCTTTTGTACGCATTTTTCAGGGCCGGAATTATGATAACGTTAGTCAGTTACTAAAAAAATGTAATAAAACCTGGCCGACATTATCAAAATTTATCTGAAAAAGGAAAGACGACCACATTCTCTTTACCTTTTTCAGTATTATTCGGGGTCCTATGCTGGCCAAGATCGACATCAAAACCTGGTAAGGGGTAGTGCTTAATTTCGGGTTTACGTATCGTATGACTATACATGATACAATCAAATACCGGCCGATACCGTGACATTTTTTGGTTTGTGGCGCAGCACTTTTTCAAAAAAAAATACATAGCAATTTTTTTCTTTGACATAAAGCTTTTAAATTTTTATTGTAGATGTGATTTCGACTGCTCTGCAAGTTTACTTATGCTTTGGAATTTCTCACAAAGTTACATTCTCATTTAAATGTTGCATCTTTTAATACCTAAATTTTACTTTCTACAAATTAAAAAATACCTATTATTATTGAATTTAAAGTAAATAATCAAGCGTCAAAAAAATGTTTTTTTTTGTTTATTAAATTCAACTAAATCAAATTTACTTTTTTTTTTAAAAAAAAATAAAATTTTAAAAAAACTCTATTGTTGTTGAAACGACGCAAATTATAAATTAATATACATATATTAATTAGATTATTTGATTTTCGTAACTCTCGTATTAATTTTTTCGCGCATACATAAGATGGATAAGACAACATTATCCTGTGGATTGTAAGGAGTGGAAATGCGAGAAGGTTGATTGTTTTCCGAGTCGGAAAATTGAACTTGTGAATTATTTAGATGAGATAATAAATTGTATTAAAAGATACGAGTTTTTTAAATGCTTGTGAGATATATATAGTAATATAAAAAATTATAAATAAAAAGCTAGCACAAGTTACGCATTTTCACCTGGACTTTGTGTAAAAATCTAAAGAACCTATCCCCCTAAAAAGTGGAAATTTTAGAATTTTGAAAAAAATTTTTTTTTGCTTGAAAGGAAAGGATTTGAAAGAACGTTTAAATGAAATTATTTTATAAAAATTTCATATGCAAATCATGTTGCATTACAGTTACGCCAATTTAATAAAACAGGTATTTGAAGCAAAAAAAGTTTTAGTTTTTATAAAAGGCCGTTCAATCGCGACGACAATTTTGCTAGTATTTTGTTAGTCATAAATTTGATTATGCACTTATGCGCTATGAGGGCCCTGATTTATTAATTTCTTTTTTCTTAAAGTAGGCTTTTTAAACAATAATTGATATAAACAAAGAACTTTTATCTTCAATGATATTGTGAAGATACATTGTACATTTTTTTAATACTGTTTTCCATTATTGGACACGAATGAGAATTCAAAATATGATGTATGAAAAACGACAAGACCGGAACTTGTTTAAAATGATCCTTACACATATTTCCATTACACTAACTAAATCATTATACTTTTATATGTATTGTAAAAATTCATAAAATTGCATTCCTAGATCAGATTTTGAATGATTAAATTTACTTTCTACAAAGTAAAAAAACAACTATTATTGTTGAATTAAAAAGTAATTGTTTTTATTTATTTTGAAATGAATTTTAAATCTTATACATATGAAATATATTTAATATAATGTACTTATACTACCAGTAGATTATATTTTGCGTAACTTCGTTATAATTGTCACATTCTCCGTTTTCATTCGTACTAGATATCACAAAATGCAATTACTATAAATGTTTATTCTTTGGATTTTGTGTCGGAAAAATTGATATGATCTATTATTATTGAGAAAAAAAAATAACTATTAAGAACTAGTGAAACATGTACTTGTTGTTTTGTGCATAATTTATTTCTGTTTACGATGCCTTTACGTTTTATAGAATAATCGAAGCATGACCTGACCTTAAAATAAATACAGTATACAGTATATTATTCTTATTGGAGAAGAACGAAAGATTTTAAACAACAAAAATTTATGAAATAAGTGTGCCGAATCAGCAAGTACAGTATTTAACTTAAAAAGTAGAGGCAATAGAATTTTTTTTTATTGGTTATTTTCAAAAAATATTAATAAATTATATTGTCTTTAATAACGCCAAGCAAATATATAAAATTCCTGTAAATTTATAAGCTTTTTCTTATCTGGAAGTTGAAAATCTTTTTGCTTTATAATGAAAATAGCTAAAAATGTAATTGCCACGTGATGTTACTTTTCATATACAAATGTAATTTTGCAGTTTTGTTGGTAGCACAGGATTCGCCTTGAATGAAAAAAGGTCTTATTAAGATTCTTAATAAGAAGATACTCAAAGGATATGTTTGTATTATTATGTTGTATTACCAAACACTAATTACACCAATTTCTTTAAGGAAAACAAATTATAAGTACAACGTAAAATTAAAATTTTCGAAGTGTGAGAAATTAGCTATTTATTATTAGAGGAAAGTAATTTAACAACAACGTCTTTTTATAATTAATTTTCACTTTATAGCTGAAAGAAGACATATTATAATAATGCTATATATAAAAATGTTTATTGTGTTTAATATTTTTTGTAACATATTCACGGAATTTCGAAATATTCGGATAAATTTTAAAAATAAAAAGATTAATGGCTAGGTTGTTATAAAAGTAATTCTGACGTTAAGATCAAAATAAATAACAAAAAAATTATCATGTTCATTGTAAACGCAACAAATAAAGCGTTCAAAAAAGTCATAATAAAAAGAAATCCATTAAATCTATTGAGGGAAACCTATAAAAAGATAAACTATACTTAAATAGCTTAAATAACCTAATGCTTGATTTCTTACGTAAAATATTTAGTTTAATAAGTATTGACTTAAATATTGCTTTAAATTATATTCAAGATTTTCCTTTTGATCAGAAGTAAATGATAAGTGCTCTTGTG